>PVKB01004610.1:0-133200 GCA_004027205.1 Ctenodactylus gundi
GGGGGTGGGGGGATGGGGGCGGGAAGCCCAGCTTGCAGCGGCATCCTGAGTGTGCACGGAGCACCTGTGTGGGGCTCCATGGGTGGTTTGCATGGGCCACAGTGCTGGCCACAGACTAGGTGCTCAGGACATTTCAGCTGTGAACATGTACTGGGTGTGACATGTGGCAGGTGTGTGTGGTCTGAGAGCAGAGGGATTTTTGGGTCTAGGTGCTACCTGGGCATGGCCACCTTGGTCAGGGTCCCTCCCAGACCCTGCACCCGGCCAGGGTGGCACAGTCTAATTTACCCACACTTGGTGGCCCTGCCTGTGTGTGCTCACGTGTACACTATGGTCTCCTTTGGGATCAGGCATCTTGCTGGCCCTGTGTAAATGAGTGTGGGGGAGGGGAAACACAAGCAGAGCTGGAATCTGAGGGCTTGGGTCCACCCAGGGGCTGCAGGGTGACAGGAGGCTCCGTGGTTGAGGGTCTGGGTGGGGGGGAGCAGGGTGACAGCACACCCACGTGAGTCCTCTGCAGCCATCAACGTTGTTCACCTTGACTCTCAAAAGAGGTCACCAGGCAATGAGCCGCGGCTGCCCGGCTCTGGACCAGGACCACCACTACCAGAGAGAAGTTGGGTTTGTGAGGGCTGGGGTATGGGAAACCAGGGTCCTTTTGTCTTTGGAAGATGAGAGCCCGGGCTCCAGGAGACTCCATACTCAGGCAAAAACTCTCAATGCAGTGAGGACACCAGACTGTCCAGGGAGGGACCTTGCTCAGTCCTGCTGGGCCATGGTCTTTCTGAGGCCTCAGGGCACCTCTGCCTCTGGCAGTTGGGGCAGGCTTGCAGGTGGTGTCTCTTAAAACCAAGGAACACAAAGCCAGGATTCCTGGGCTCTAGGTCTCTACTGCAGACAGCCTACTGTGTGGCCTTGGGTGATTTACTTTGCCTGTCCGGGGGCGTTCTGTTTACTGAACCAAGATTTCTGGGGCACTGACTCTATGCTGGCCACTGACCTTGGGCTGGGGGACAGGGAAGCGATGGACACGGTCCCTGCTTTGTCACACTCATGAGCAGGTGCTGGCGACTCACTGTCCTTGGGCTCCAGTGAGGAAGAAGTGCAGGGTGCTGCAGGAGAGCTAGGTGGGCGCTGCATGGACAGTGCCAGGCAGGGAGCCAGTGCGTGCCAAGGCCCCGTGGCCAAGGAGTGCAGCGAGTGCTTGGAGAAAGGGCACAGCCCGGCCTGCAGGGCCGAGGAGGTGCCAGACAAGGCCTCTGCAGGAGCTATTCCTGTTGGGGGCCCCCACCCAATTCATATGCTGAAGTACCTCAGAATGTGACCTTGCTTGGAAATAGGGTCATAGCCCATGTACGTGGCTAAGACGAAGTCACACAGGAGTGGAGTGGGCCCCTATCCAATGTGGCTAGTGTTCTTAAGAAAAGAGAAGGGTATGGGGGTGCATGCCTATATCTCGAAGTACTCAGGAGGCTGAGGCAGAAAGATAGCAAGTTCAAGGCCATCCTGAGCAAGTTAGCACATCTCTGTCTCAGAATAAAATTTTAAAAAGCTCCGGGGGGATAGCCCAGTGGTGAAGTACTTGCTTGGCCTGTAACAGGCCCCGAGTCCAGTCCCCAGTGCCTCAAAAAGGGCATGAGGAGACCACAGTGGAGGGGGTTGGATCTAGTCAAACCCTCTGTGAGAAGGCCACTTAAGCAGGAAGGTTGTTGGGTGTGGTGGCATATCAACACATTCTGGAAGGCTGACACAGGAGAATCACAGGTTTAAGTTGGGCCTGAGTAACTTAGTGAGGTCAAAGAGGGGTGGGGCTGGGGATGAAGCTTATTGCAAAGGCCCTGGAATCCATCTCTAGTAACACACACACACACACACACACACACAGCATGAGTAGAGCTGGGGTGATCCTTCCTCGTGGCAGGGCGTGCCAGAGGCTGCCAGCAAGCCAGCAGAACCAGGAGAGAGGCAGGGAGCAGACCCCCTGCACCTCACAAAGGAAGCAGCCCTGGTGACTGACCTTGACCTGCTGGCCTTCAGAGCCCTGTGACAATGCATTTTTTTTTTATAAGGTGCTCAGTTCCTGACACCTAGCTGCAGCACACCAGATGCACTGAGTTGGCAGCCCCTCCTCTCCTGGGCCCAGAGAACCTGCAGGACCGTGTGCTCATTTCTGAGGCTGAAGAGGCCGCTGGGCTGTCCCCTGGGGCCACGGAGGGGAATGCAGCAGGATGAGGCTGTCCTTACTACCCGCTTGCTCGAGGCCTGCTGAGGTTGAGCTCCGGCTCATCCACCTGCTGTTTGACTTTGAGCCGCTTAATTAAACTCTCTGGGCCTCCTTTTTCTTCTCCTTGAGATGAGGAGGAGAGGGAACGTCCCTGCAGCCAGGAGGTTAAAATGAGTTAATATTTGTACGACAGCAGTGCCCAGCACCACCTGCACCATGGAAATGTTTGCACAAGCACGGGCACCTCTGCGGTGGGGTGGGCCCCAGGGGCCTGCACAGCCTGAGGTGGTCCTGGGACTGTTTGCCCACCACCCCAAGTTTCTATGGAAAACTATGGAAATCGGGGCTGGATGGGGAGATCCCTAAGACCACTGCAGTCACTTCCCTGGTGGCAGACAACACCCTCCAGGGCGACTGGCAGCGGGGCAGTCCAGGCCCCAAGGGGACGGGGAGGGGCTCCGGGGGCACACACACACACACACACACACACTAACGGCCACACTGGCCTTCACATTTTTCTTTTTTCTTTTTTTTCTAGCGACTGAACTCAGAACCTTTGCACTAAGCTACACCCCCAGCCTGTTTTCATCTTAATTTTTTTTTATTTTGAGACAGAGTCTCCTATTGTTAATTTACCCAGTCTGGGCTTGCATTTAGCAATCCTCCTGCCTCAGCCTCCCAGAACTCTAGGATTGCAGGCTTGGGCTACCACACCTGGCTGGCCTTCTCTTGGGCGCAAATGAAGTGCCGGGCCTCGGGGCTCCCAGCCACTTCATGCTCCTGCTCACTTCTCACAGGCGGGGAAGCTGAGGCCGGGTGAGCGGTGGGCAGTGGGAGGGTCAGCCCCGCTCTGCCTTCTGCCTTATGGGGCCAGGAGGTGGGTCAATATTTGCGCATGGCCGGCCAGCTTGGTCAACACGCCTGGCTGGGCTGTCGCAGGGTCGGACAGGGACAAGGCCCGGGAGGGAAGGCCGGGCCCATCCTCACGGGGCTGTGGCGGTTTTAACCCCGGCTCTGCAATTTCCTAGGGCTGGGAGCCTCGGGGCCTCGGTTTCCCGATTTGTTGCAGGATCCCCACGCCCAATCCCACCGGCCAGGGTGGCACAGGAAGGCCGGGAGCCCCGCTCGGCGCCACGCGGGTCCAGCAGGGGGCGTTGCGGGAGCTCGGCCCCGCCCCCTCGTCTTACTCGGCCCGGCTCGGCCTGGCTCGGCCACACTCGGACCCACTCGGCCGCGCTCGTCTCTTTTCGGCTAGTTTCGCCTGGGTCCGGCCAGGCTCGGCTCTTCACGGCGTTCTGATTTGCCGGGCTACCAGTCTCCCGGCCGTCGTCACCTCCGCGCTCCTGTTCCGTGGGGTCCCTGTGTTCGCGGCCACGTCCCCGGGCGGTGGAGACGAAGCCCGAGCTGTGGCAGCTCGATGAGTCGTTGGCGGGGACGCAGCCGAGGCTTCCGGGCGCGCAGGATTGGCGGCGGGGGCGGGGGGTGTGGACCGAGGGGCGAACGGCCCGACCGCCCGCTGGGTCCCGGCCGCGCGGGGCTCTGCCCAGCAGGTGGCGCTCGCGGCTCCCTTCGCCCGGCCTTCCCGTGCCCACCCGAGCCAGCTACGCGCCAGCTACGTATTTCTGATTTTGAGATGGGCCTCGCTGAGTGCTACGTGAGCCAGGCGGGGCTCGAACTTGTGATCCTCCTGCCTCAGTCTCCCAGAGTGCTGGGGTTACCAGCCTGTGCTACCTGGCCCAGGCTGTTCTGATTTTATATTGGCGACAGATCTTGACCAGTTAGCTCTGGGACTGGCGCTTCGCAGTGCTCAGAGCTGACCCCAGGTCCCCTGTGTCGCCATCTCCCGCAGGGGACGGTGTGTGTCTGGGAGCGTGTGGCAGGTCTCTGCCACCGCCGTTGACAGACTGGGAGGGACATCAACTTGGAGGAGGGGGGTTCGCGACGCTTACGGTCTCAGACACCTCCTTCTGCTTTGGCTGGCTGTGTCCCCGTGGCCGGGTTGGGGCTCAGCACCTGCCCAGGAGCTTGTGGTTGGGCCAAGCTGCGAACCTGGCGGCCGGACACAGCAGAAAGCGAGGTGTGCTGGAGCCGAAACACGGCCCCGAGAGCGGCGCCCTCCACCAGGCCCCCTTCTCACGTTTCCACCGCCCCCCAGAAACGTCGCCAGGCCAGGGATCCAGAAGTGGAGGAGGTTAGGGCCCTCGGGGTCGCTCCAGGGGCCATGGGGGCACTGGCAGTCGTGGCTTTGGGACATTTCCGATCCAAACCATAACCGAAACCAAGGGATCGTTCTCTCAAGGGGGAGGAAGTCCCAGGCCCCAAAGAGAGGGTGGAGTCCGGCGTGGTGGCACCGGCTGTAATCCCAGAGCTGTGGGAGGCCGAGGCAGGAGGTTGCAAGTTTGAGCCCAGCCTGGGCATCTTATCGTAGCAACTTGGTAAGCCCCTGTCTCAGAGAGAGAGAGAGAGAGAGAGAGAGAGAGAGAGAGAGAGAGAGAGAACTGTGACAGCCCCCCCCCCTTCTGCCTTGGCCAGCTGCCTGGATCCCTGGGGCACAGGCCCCACTCTCCCCCAGCGTGTGGCCCCCGCCGGCCTCCTTATCTGTGGAGGGGGACCAGCAACCTTGCCCTGGAGCAGGCTTCAGAGTGTTGGGGTGCGCCCTGCGGCCCAGATGGAGCTGCTCCTTCCTCAGCCTGGTCTGCCACCCCTTCCCTTCTTACTTCCCTCTCAGCTGTATCCCGCAGGCTGTCTGAGCTGGAGGTTCCCAGGCGCCAGGCCCTGTCCCCAGCCCCAAGTGCTGCTGACACAGCCATTTGCTGGGGTGGCTGTGGTGGGGGCAGTGGATATGGGGAACGTGTCTGTGCTGGCTGCTGCCCTCTGTGCCCTGGGAATGCCAGGCATGGACAGTGGGCCCCACGGCTGTCCTTTGGGTCCCCTTACTGGAGCACCCGAGGGCTCCAGAGCAGAAGGGGTGAGGGGAGGAGGGGAAAGAGCACTAGGCCAAAAGTCTCCAGCCTAGACTCCAGTCTGCTGTGTGATACAGAGCCCATGTCTTGACCTCTCTGGGCCACACCATCCCTGTCTGATTAAGGAGTTGGATTAGATAGTGTCCAATCTGCTGCTCTTTGATGGTCCCCAAACAGGACGTCTGAGCATGAGGAATGACCAGGGGCTGCCCTACCCCGCTGTGCAGAGAGCCCCAGATTTACGTGTTTCCCTCTCCCTGCACCCCTAAGCCTTGCTGGCCCAATCCAGACCCCGTGGGAGACTGGGAGTTGGAGAGCACTTCCGTTGTGCCCGTGGGGCTCCTCTCCATTGTGTGACCCTGCAACCCAGCCGTCCCCTGGCCCGAGGTCTCCTGAGGCTGAGATTGTGGATATAAGCACTTCTGGGGGACAGATGCCCCTAGAGAGCCGAGGCCTGGCACGGGTTCCTAGTGTGGAATGGGGGTGGCAGGCAGGGCACGGGGACACTGAAGCAGCCTTTGCACAGGGTCTCGGGCCCAGGAAGCAGGGCCGAGAGTGTAGGCTGCCTTCTGCCACACTTCTCCTGGTCAAAGCAGGAGGAAACTGAGGCAGGCCGTGCCCAATCCCGGGCACGCAGGCTGCTCTCTCTGAGATCCTGCGGGTCTTCTCCGAGACTGGCTGTGGGTGGCCAGGTGCTGTGTTGTGGCACTGTCATCACTCCAGGTGGAGAACTTCGGTGGCGCCGGGCCTGGAACCGGGATGGCTGCCTCTCTCTGCGTGCCTGAAGAGTCATGCCCCGCCAGCAGTCCTGGCTCATCTGTGTGCCCAGTGCCATGGGGCTAGGGCTGGGGTCCCAGGGTCCAGGAGGTGGTGATTGGCCAGGTCTCCAGGTGGAGAGTGACAGCGCCCAGATCTGCGCTGGTGCTCGGAGGCTGGGGCAGTGCTGCCAGCCAGTGCCGTCCAGGGATTTTCCAAGCCGCCCACCCCTCCCGGCCCAGCCCACATGGCCGGGCATCAGATCCCTATGCTCTAGCTCTCGGGGCCTTTGAACTGACCGGACCCCATCAGAGCAGAAAGGGTTAAGCTGATTCCCCGGCTCCTCCATCCAGGGCCTGGCTGAGGGAAGAAGGGAGGGAGGAAGGGGGTGGGAAGAGGGAAGCGGGCAGCCCGCCCAGCTCGCCCAGCTCGGCTCCCTCCGCCTTCTCCCTGCCGCTTCCCGCTCCTGGGGCTGGGGGTTGGCCCAGCAGAGTTAGTACTGGCATGGGCCGAGGAGCCAGAGGCTGCCCAGAGCCCCGGGGTCCCTGAGCCGCCATACAGCGCTGGTGAGGCTGCCCAACGCAGGGTGAGTGGGGGGAGACCACCGAGGGGGCTGGGCTGGGACGGAGCCACCAATTCCCTCTGCGCCCTGCAGCCCTCTGGTCCCCAAAAGAACTCCCTCGCCCCCACTGCGGCTAGATTGCTCAGCACTGCTCCAGCTTGTCCGACCCTGTGGGGGTCACCCAGCGGGCGCCTGGACAACAAAGATCACCCTGCTGCAGCCCCCAAGCCCCAGCTATCCAGTGGAGCCGCAGGGACCTCCGGAGCCACCCTGATGGCGCGGTCCCCCGCCTGGCGCCCAGTGCCAGCCTGTGGCCATCCCCGTCCCTGGCCTGGCTGCAGGGCTTCCTGCTTCCTGTCCCCAGGCTCCAGTTTCGTGTCTCCGTCCCATTAGACTGGGGCCCATCAGAAGTGGGAATGCCCCCGGGCCGTGCCCGCTGGTGGGGGAGGAGTTCTGTGCCTTTCTAGGCCTGCAGTCATGCTGCAGGAGGGACAGATGATTGAATGTCTGGACAGGTCAGGCCCTTTCCCTGCGTGGAATCATCCCAGCTTGCCTGGCAGAGAGGGGTGTAGAAGCAGGCAGCCCAGAGAGGTTAAGCCGCTGGCTCCAGCCACACAACTTTGTTGAAACTACTCTGGGATTTCAGATCTGACTCAGAGCTCAGCTTTTCCCACAGGACAAGGCTCTATCTACTGCCAGGAAAAAGGGGATTTCTCGTGGATCTGCCATTTACAAACTAAAAAAAGTTAGTGGCCCTCCGAGCAGGTTCACGCTTATGTCCTGGGGCTGCCTCCCACCAGGGCGGATGGGGGGGTGTGCCTTGGGAGAGGGTAGGTGGTTCGGGCGGCTGTCCCTGCACCCTCTCCTCCTGCTGCCTCCCCTGGGAGAGGGAGGCAGGTTGCCTGCCCCTTTAAAACCCCACTGTCACTTCTGCTGAGCGAAGTGGCATTTTAACTCCTCTGTATTAACCACAGACAAATATTTTTGAATTGTACTAAATGTTAAGGGAGAACAGAGAGGAAATAAACAGAGAGACGCCAGAAGTGTAAAAACCAGTCCGGTTTCAGAAGCAAGTTTCTGATCTGCGATAACAGGGTGAAGTGACGCCAGCCCCCAGGGCTGTCACCACCTCAAAGGCTCTCAGCCGGGCTTCCTGCCCGCTCAGCCTGGACGGCTGGTTGCGGGCTGCCCTGTCCCTGGAGTGCAGCAGCCCTTCATGGCCAAGGCCAGAGCGCAGTCCTCATCCTACACCCCCCCCCCCCACCCCGTGACTTCTCTGATCTCTCTGAGGTTTCCAGGCATCCCACTCCAGCCCTAATTTCAATTTACCCCCTTAGTGTCTGATTGGCAGGTTGGTGACAACTGACAAGGGCGCTCTCCAGTGCTCGGCTCAGTGCGGCCTCCCCTGGGCAAGGCTTCTGGGAGCGCATTGGGTCATGGACAACACGAAGGTGCTGGGAGGTGGGGGTGACATGGGCCGGCTCCAGCCTTTTCCCAAGTGGCCCACCCTGGGCCTGCGGTGCTCCAAGGAACACTTGTTTCTGACCTGTCCTCCCAGAGGGTGGCGCCTTCTGCGTGGCACAGAGGCACTGCTGAAGCCGGGTTGGCCTGCCAGCCGGGACACAACCATCTCCTGGAGTTCTCAAGGACACGCTGACTTCCCACCACACACACAAAGCCCCTCACGCTCTTCCCTCCAGGGCACTGTGTTCCCACCTGTGGGACAGACAAGCTCGCCCGTCTCCCTCATTGGGACTGCGGTGTTCTGCACAGTCACCATTTTCTGTTCCAGGCTGACTTTTGCCCACCAGCCAGTGGAGGCGAGAGAACTAGTCCATAGCAGGGGTCCCTGTGTGGTACCACACGGGTGCCCAGCCCTGCAGCGGGGCGGCGGCAGGCCCTGGTTAATGCGGCTGCAGCTGTACTGTCTTGCATTGGCACCACTGTCCACCACTAGCGTCACCACCGGAGCTCACCTGAGCCACGCCCGTAAAGGATCTGGCTGTGGCTTCTTTTGAGAACCTAATGCCTGATCCTCTGAGGTGGGCAGTGGGGTGATGCTAGTGCCACCCCATTCCACCTGGTCATGGGAAAGTTGTCTTCTGCAGAGCCAATTCCTGGGGCCAGAGAGGTGGGGGACCCCCACTGTTCAGCCTCCACAGGTACCCAATGTGGGCAGCTGGGCAAATTTCCTGCCCTGGAGACCCTCCTGTGCTCTGCGTCCTCAAGGAGGTCACATCTGTGTAGTCTGTTAAGCAGGGTCCTGACCTGGCACCCCACAATTGCTGGAGTGCGGTCACCGGACACTGGCACATTGGAGATGGGGAGTGAAATGTACTTCCCCTTCTCATTCCAGGTTGCCATGGGCACAGCCACCCTGGGGCCCCGCTGGGCGGTGCTCCTGCTTCCCCTCGTGGTGTGTGGGTTACCCACCGAGGAGCCCACCTCTGGGGAGGGCGTGGCCTCTGGCCTCCCTGGGCGCTGCCGACGGTGCTGTGATGCCAGGGATGCCGCGGCCCAGGCTGATACTGCAGACACAGCCTCTGCACCTGCCCTGCCGTACGTCCTGCCCGAAGTCAGGCCCTACATCAACCTCACCATCCTGAAGGGTGAGTCCCTCGGGCCCGGTCGGGAGGGTGATGCGGGCACCGGAGAAGCCAGCGCGGAGAGCTGTTCCCACCCCGCCTTCCCTCTGCACGTGGAGCCAGCGCCTTTTGTACCAGGGCTGTGGGGAGAGTGGGCACACCTCCGAGATGCCTCTGCCTGCAGGGTGTTTGTTTGGTGGTGATAGTGCCCTGGGGGTGGACGGGTAGACAGGTGAGGATGGGCGAGGGGTATGGCCTGCATGGTGAGCCGTCAGCAGTTGGGGCTCACAGAACAGGTGAAGTGTAAGCCAAGGACCATGGAGGGGGACCTTCCAGGCCAGGGCAAAGCAGGTACAAAGTCCCTGGGGCAGGGGAGCTAAATGAACAGGGCAGGGGGAGACAGGACAGGACAAGATCACCCGTGCCCTGTCACCACAGGCACCATCAGGACTCAGGCTTCTCCTGGTGGGATCAGGGTCAGGTATGACCCCAGGGGAGAACTGATCTGATTTAGGGTTCAGATAGAGCCTTCTAATGTCATTTGCCGGACAGACAGCAGGAGTCAGAGGCAGAAGGGGGACCACTAGAGCTGCAGATGTGGTGGGCTGGCTCCCTGCCCTGTGACATTGGACGTGAAGGGGGCTGAGCACGGTGACACCTGTGGCCGGGCCCCAGTGTCCTCAGCCTCTGTTTTGCTCACAGTGCCCCCTGGAGGACATTACTGTATCATCCCTCCCATTTAACAGATGGGAAAACTGAGTTTCCAGTGGATCAGGAACTCTTCTGGGGTCACCCGGCTGCCAGGCACAGAGCAGGACCTGTCCCTGGAAGCACGACACAGCCACTCCAGTGGCTGTCTGGAGTCTGAGAGCTCTGTCCTTTTCTGATTTCCCAGGGGATGTCCTCTCCAGGCCACCCTTTCCCCTGCTGCGTACATCCTGGCCTCCTCCGGGCTGACTTCAGTCTCCGCTGGGTCACAAGTGTCTGTGCGACACGATCCGCCCCAGCCGCGGGCCCAGCCCCGCTGTGCTGCGCGCCTGTGGGTGCAGGAGTTGCCAGGTGGGATCCTGGTTCCGGCCCTGCTTCTTGCTGGTGGGCCAGGCTGGTCGCTGTGGCCCTGGGTCCCTCCCTGCCCTCCCCGCACCAGGGCAGGTGTGCAGCAGATGTGCAGCAAGTGTGGCCCAGGCTCTGTGGTCAGCAGTGAGCAGCACCGGGTGTGGTCCCAATATACAGTGAATGAGTAAATTAAAAAAAAATTATCACAGTAAAGGACATTTGGCTCCTAACCTCCCCCAAAATCCCTCATGGCCGCTTACTGAAGCCACTCCAGGTCCTCCTGAGCCTTTGCTCTCATGGCGGCCTTGGTGTCTCGAGTCCATTCACGGTGTTGACCTTCCACAGTCATTGTGACCTTGGGGAAGACCGGAAGCTGCATGGTGCAGATCCCGGGCACGAGGCGGGCGGGGACACAGCACTGTGTTTTAGGAGGCTGCCTTTCTGTCAGAAGGGGCTCAGGAGTGGATTCGCTGTATTTTTAAAAATCACACCTTGTAGAGACACTCAGGAAAAAAGGCTTCCAGAACAGCTTCAGAACATGACAAGGCCGGTGGGATAAGTTTGAAGGGTTTTGAGAGAAACTAGTGGCAATGGGTCTTTGTTGTAATAAAAATTTTAAAAATATAAACATTCCCTGTATAATTCAGCCACCCCTTGTATGTGGGATCATCCCACCCCTGTGAGCCAAGGACCCTCATGCAGGAATCGGCCCAAAAGCCAAGTCCTCCACCAAGCACGACGTGCCTAGGTCCCACGGGGCGGTAGTGCCACCAGAGGGCCACCTGGCCTTTGACTCAGGTGGCAGGGGCCATTTTCTTGGTTCCTTCTCTGGTGATAAATGGAAAGCTCATCTCCCCTCACCCCGCTACCCTGCCCTAGCCTGGACTATGACTGTGGCCAGACAGATCTGAACAGATCTGTCTGGGACACGCCATGTTTCAAGTCCTAGAAATGGCCACAGTCTCGTCTGCAGAGGGTCACTGGATGGAGTCTCAGATCCCCCAAAAGAGGACATGGGGACCACTTGTCTTGGCCATGGAGTAGATGCATAGAAAAGCACTACAGAGCGCATCAGAGGGAGGCGTGGGCAAATCGATTAGGCGGAACCAAAGGAGTTTACACCCTGGATGGCATGGGGACACTTGAGGAGGTGGCACACTGTGGTCCAGGGCTGGGGATGTGTAAGTGGCCTTAGAGGCATGTCCTTAAGGTGGGTGACCCAGCATCCAGATTTCTGGGGTTAAGTATCGTGTGCACAGTGTCAGTTAGGTTACGGTGGCAACCATGGGTGTGGTGGCCAGAGTCATAGTGCCAGTGAGGGGAGCTGCTTCCTTTGCGAACGGACAGCATGAGGAGACAGGTCAGCTCAGGGCATGGGGGAAGAAAAGGGCCTGTGTGTAGGGGTAGCATATTCTGAGTGCGAGTTCGAGCCCAGCCTGAGCGACTTAGCGAGACAGTATCTCAAAATCAAAACTGAAGAAGTGGGCTGGGATGCAGCTTGGTCCTTGGGATTAAAAATGAAAAAAAAAAAGAAGAAGAAGAGTGAGAAGAGTGAGAAGTCTAGAAGGAAAAAAAAAAAAAAAAAAACAGGCCGAGAGCTGAAAATGTCCTTATAACCTGGGATGACTTTGTGTCTGGCTTGAAGCTGTAGTTTTCTTAAAAGTACAATTTCAAGATCACGGCTTTTCTCGTTTGCCCCCAACCTTGCTTTATTTCTTCTGTCCCTGCTCCAAGGGACATGGGGAGGTGACGTCTGGCGGGAAGCAGGTGCCCAGTCGTTGCCCACTTTCTCTCTGGGTCCAAGCGGGGGCAGAGCCACCTGGAAATGAGGACTCAGTGAGGCTCGGGTGCCCATCCTGACTCCTGCCTGCTCGTCCCCACAGGTGAGAAAGGAGACCGAGGCCTATCTGGCACGCCGGGAAAGCTGGGCAAAGAGGGACCCCGTGGGGTCCGGGGCCTGCAGGGCGCCAAGGGCACCAAGGGGCAGGCAGGCAGCCCGGGAAGTCCATGCCGGACGCGCACCTCAGCCTTCTCCGTGGGCCGCAAGGCCGCCCTGCACAGCAGCGAAGGCTTCCAGCCACTGCTGTTCGACACGGTCTTTGTGAACCCTGACGGGCACTTCGACATGGCGACCGGGCACTTCCTGGCACCCCTGCGCGGCCTCTACTTCTTCAGCCTCAACGTTCACAGCTGGAACTTCAAGGAGACCTACGTGCACGTGATGCATGACGAGGCAGCGGCCGTGATCCTATATGCACAGCCCAGCGACCGCAGCATCATGCAGAGCCAGAGCGTCATGCTGGCCCTGGCGCCCGGCGCCCGCGTCTGGGTGCGCCTCTTTAAGCGCGAGCGTGACAACGCCGTGTACAGCGACGATGTGGACACCTACATCACCTTCAGTGGCCACCTCATCAAGCCAGAGGACGAGGACTGAGCCCCGACCACTCCCTGCTGCCCGCTCAAGGCCGTGGGCGGGTGGCCTGGCACTCCGGGCCGCGCTGGTCCCCCAGGCACTGGGCAGCCCCTCCTGCTTCTGTCCAGACCACCCTTGTCCCTCCGAACTGCCCTCCTCTCTTACGATTATCCTCAGAAATCGTTCTCGAGCTTTCCCGAGCCTGTAGCCAGGGCTTTCACACTTGAACACGCATGTCCGTCCATGGGGACCTTGTGGAGTTGCAGATACTGATCCAGCTGGTCTGGAGTGGGCCCAGGATTCTGCACGACCAACAAGCGACCTGGGGATGCTCATGTGGCTGGCCTGTGGTCCACACTTGAGTGATCAGGTTCTAGAAGTTCTTTCTGCGTATTCTGGAATCTTCCAGGCGTTCTAGGATTCGCCTCACGATCTCAGTTCCTCTCATCCCTCCGGGAACAGCCTTCCCATTTACTCTTTCCCCTTTCCTGTCTGCTCTTGTTCCTCCCTTCACCTCCGTGTCTATGGCCACCATTCATTTAGTCGTTCATCAAACACTGAGCATTTACTTGGTGTCAGGCCTTGGGATAGGTGAGGTGAATCTGGCACAGGCCCTGCACCCTGCCCCTACCCTGGCCATGGAGCAGATACCCCTGGGTGCACAGATTGGAATCCAGCACCCCTCAGGCAGGCCTGTATGTTCTGGGGCCTCAGGTTCCTCATGCCCCACACCTCCCTGGTGCACAAACTCCCCAAGGCACAGGTGGTGTCCCTTTCCATTCTCTGCCCCCTGGCCTTTGTTACAGCCACCCTGGTTAGGGCCTTTACCAAGTCAAGAGCCCTGTGTGGAGAGGGCCCAGGAGTTGGGAGCGTTTAGGGCTGGCAGAGCCCTTGGGTTAGTGGAGCCCCAGCTCCTAGTGCACCATGCAGCAGGTATGGTGCCAGCTAGGACTCCCGTCCTGCTCTGCGCATCCCCTCAGGTCACCTCAGAGCGCCCCTAGGGCCTTGGTCAGCCTCTTGCCAAAGGCACCTGGTTCTGCTCCCAGGATCCCAGCACTGCCAGACTCCTGCCTGTCCCTGGTGCTCTCTGGCCCTCCCGGCCCCTCCTCAGGCCTCAAGGTGCTCAGGCCAGTGGGGCCGCTCGCTCCTTGGCGCCCTGTCTGCCCGGCACGGCCCTTACACGGGCAGCAGGGTAGGCAGGCAGCATGCAGGTCTGGTGCTCTCCGCAGGCCTGGGTAGCGGAAGCAGCCCCCTTCAGGTCATAGGAGAGGCCTCTGTCCTCCCTGCCCAGCCTGGAGGCCCCCAGACTCCCCCCACCCCAGGTGGCCTGACCCTCTCCCCTGAGGGAGGTGGCTCTTGGTGCTTCTGAGGGGTGGTGTCTGGTGCTCATAGCCAGGGAACCAGGACCACGTGGCAACTGCCACACACCCTGGAGGCTGGTGCTATAAGCCATCCCGTCCAACCACACCCTGCCCTGTTCATCCTTCTGATTAAAGGATGCCGTGTCCTCCTGGTGATCTGGGCTGCCTCTGTCTGCTCTGTGTCTGTGGCTCTTCCTGGGAGGCCAGCTGCTTCCGCTGCTGGTGGGTCCCAAACTCCAGAGAGACTGGGGACAGCCCAAGCTTGCCCCTGGGTGTCCCTACCTGCAAAGAAACCAGCCCCGGTCACTCACGCAGCCCTTGGGCCCTGGAGAGCCTGGCCGCTGTGACTCTGCTGGGACCCGAGCAGGGCCTGCTTACTCTGAGCCTGTTTGGTGGTCTGTGAATCAGGGCTGCTGCTGGTCTACCTGAAGCAGTGGTGCAGGGGCCAACGGGGCGCTGCTGGTGGAGGCCAGGCGCTTCCCTGAACCAGCACCGCAGGGCACCAGCCACGTGGTGCAGGGCACAGGGCATCACCCCCCTTGGAATTTGTGTTCCCGCTAGGCTCCCAGAAGCCCCACGCAACCAGACTCCCTCACCTGAGACTCTTGTGTTTTGTGTTTAATATTTATGAAAGAATATTCCAGGGCCAGAATCAGGAGAATTACAGTGAGTTCAGGACCAGCCTTCACTGATGGCCCGGGGCCTCCTGTCCTGCACGGCTGCTACTCAGTTCAGTAGCTTCCTGGGCTCTGGGGGGAAGAAGTGTGCTGTGAAGAACTTTCCATTTGCAGCTTCCCCGGGGTCCGGTGTAGCAGCCATGCATCAGACAAACGCCGAAGGAAGGTTCCCCTGCACCTGGACACTGCAGCACCTTCCGGAGAGACGCTGCTGTCAGAGGCCATCCGGGAGCCATCTCAGGCAAGCTGTGGCTGACCAGCCTCCACCTCGGGCCCTGGCCCTGGGAACAAGGTGACCCAGGCCAGCCAGGAGTCACTTGCCAGGCATGTGCTAGGTCACCGAGGCAGCACCTGCTGGAGGACTGAGGTTTCTCCCTCGCAGTGGAGCAGAAACCCGGCCATACTGGTGTCTCTGTCCTCTGACCACTGCAGGTGCTTCCTCCAGCCCTGGCTTGGATGTGGCCACGGGACTGAAGGGACAGTTAGCATGCCAAGGCCCTGTTTCCAGCGTGGTGACATTACCCTGCCAGGTAGAAGAGCCACCAGGTCTTGGTGATGAAGTCTTCCCTCTGGCATGGCGTGGAGGGCCTGGGTGAGGGCCAAGGGGAACCAGCCTCCCAGCGGCCACGGTCTGTGTTCTGGGCGGCGAGTTCCTATTTGGAAAGGAGGCAGAGAGAGACGTTTTTTTCCGGGTGGTACTGGGGGTGGAGCCCAGGCCTAAACACTGAGCTTTATCCCCAGTCGATTTTTTATTTTTGGTTTTGAGACACAGTCTCCCTAAGTTGCGAAGTTGCCCAGGCCAGGCTCACACTTGGGATCCTCCTGCGTCAGCCTCCCAGAGCTCTGAGATTACAGGCTTGCCTTACTGGGTCTGGTTTAAAAAAGGCAGAGCCCCCTCTGAAAGGCATCAGGCTTATGCTAAGCCCTGGCTTTTGGGCCAGGGCACTTTCGCGAGGCAGGTCCGTCTGGGGCCAGGGTTAGCACCAGGTGAGGCTGGAGGCAGGAGGGTCTGTTCTGGTGTCCAGGGTGGACAGAACCCTTGGGAACTGGGCAAACAATGACAGTTGTGCTGGCAGAGCGGAGGAGGTGGGTGGTGGGGCAGGCGTCCTCCTCGGACAAAGGCTGTGTCCAGCAGGCTGTTATCCCTACAGGACTCGCCTCTGACCTTAGCTAGGGGGTCTGTAACATCGCATTCGAAACCCACCCCTCTCACCCCATAGCACTGTCCTCTTGCTGAGGAAGCGGCTGGCTTTGAGAAGCCCAGAACTTGCGGAGGAGAGTGGAAGGGGCAGGAGATGTGGAACAAGTGCTCGCTGTCCCAGGAAAGATCACGTGCCTGGGTCAGGGGTCTGGGGAGTTTCACAGGTGCGACCAGGACTCACATTTCAGATGTGAGCCTGGGGCCAGGCAGGGTGCTCCGATCTGCCCCCTTCCCTCAGTTCCACTCCCAGATGGGAGTTGAGTGCACCTCCTGCTTTCCCGGGGGTAGGGAACCCAACCCCTGTGACCTGTCAAGAGCTGGGCTGCACGGCAGGCGGTGTTTCTTCTGTGTTTACAGCAGCTCCCTGCTGCTCACGTGACCCGGGGCTCTGCCTCCTGTCAGATCAGCAGTGGCCGTGAACCCTGCTCGGGCTCCTTGCTAGAATCAAATGCCTGATGAGCCGAGGTGGCAATGCCCGTACCCCGGGTGCCTCCCTGCCATCATCCATGGGAAAATTGTCCTCCATGAAACACATCCCTAGTGCCAGAAAAGTCCAGTAACCTGGGCTTGTCCTTCCCCCGTGTGAACCCTGACTCTGCCGGGGTTGAGGACGGGATCTGAAGCAACTCCGGGCCCTCGCAGAACAGACACATGCCACGTGGGAGGGAACTTACTTGCTGGTAAATGACTGTCATGGAGCCTTGGGCAGCCAGAAGCTGGCTGCTTTGCCAGGGCGGAAATCCTGCAGCCCCGCACGGTAGCCACGCGCCACGTGGCGTCTGGCCTCCAGGCAGCAGGGCAGAAGCGCAGAGCATGATGGGTGGGGCCAGTGTCCTGGGAGCTGGAGCGCCAGCTGTGGCTGTGGGAGCCAGAGACGAAGAAGGGATTTCCAGGACACGAGTCAAGAGTTCAGGGGCTGGGCCCGGGCACCCTCAGGGCAGCTGGCCCCACGGGGCCTGGGCCCAGACTGGGCAGCGGGCCTGAGCCTTGCTGACAGTGCTATCGGAGATCCAGCGGGGGTGAAGTGGGACAGCCGGGCCGGTGGCTGGCTGTCATCAGCCGATTGTCACTAGCTGCTGGGGGACAAGTGAGCATCACATGCTCTGGCGGACATAACTGGAGCTTGTCTGCTTCCTCTGACTGGCTTCATGTCTCCCAGGTGACTCCATCCACTGAGGGAGAAGTGTGCCTTGGCCCAGGTGGGGTCTGCGCCCCACGTCCCCCCAGCCACCCTTCGTGACCCTCCCCAGCAGCGGCAGGAGCTGCTTGGTGCTTGGCATCCATGCACCCTGAGGGGAGCCTGGCACTGTCCCATCTGCCCTGGGCCCCAGGCCTGCTCACAGACCCCGAATTGCAGTGGGCCCCATGGAGCCTCCCAGTTCCTCGGATATCTTGGGACAGCCAGGTCCCCACCGCACATGCTGTGTCCCTTGGAGGCCAACCGAGCCTCGTCTCCAGGCTCCCTGGCTGGCAGAGCCTGTGCCCACCCTGTCTGCAGGGCAGCGTCTCCACCTGGCGTGGCCATGGTGAGTGCTGGCCCCCTACTCACGCTGGCCTTCCTTCAGGGCCTGTCTGCTGCTTCGGTCTTCATGGAGGTGTCTGTCTGTCACTCTCCGCCGGTGTCCCTTCATCTGCCCTCCATGGTCCCCTGCCCATCTGCTGTTTCTCCGTTCTTTCCAGCCACCTGCCATCCATCCCTGATTACCAAGCACCTACTACACTCCAGGCACATAGTAGGCGTACAAAGGAACCAGGGACAAAGGCGACCCAGCGCCTGCCCCACAGGGTTCTCATGCTGACAGGCGAGGAATAAGGACCCCACAGGTGCTCAGTGCCCTGAAAAGACGAGCAAAGTCCAGAGCGGTTCTGGGTGGTGTGGCACCGGGTGCCCCGGGGAGATGGGGCTGACTCAGTGGCTGCGAGAGCACCTGGCCGGCCCTGCCTGCAGTCCTGTTCTGCACGCCCATCCATCGAAAAGGGGGACACCCACAGGGCAGGGGGTGCAAGAGCCCCGGGGAGGCGGGGGACAGAAAGGACTTCCAGGGCTCTGAGTGGTGGGGATGACTTCCAGAGCTCTGGTGCAAAGGGGCCTCCGAGCCCATGGAGCCAGCGGGTGAGGCTGGCATGTTGTCCCACGGGCGGGGAGCCCCTAGGCCCAGGCAAGGACTGCTGTGGTTATACAGTGGAGACAGCATGGCAGGTCCTGGCAGCAGACACCCTCTCTGAAGGGAGCAGCCCCGGGTCCCTGGCCAGGAGCGGAGGCGGCGGAAGCGAGGAGCTCAGGAGCCCCTTGGCTGGGCAGCTCGCTGTGTCAGGACTCACGCTCCGTCCCCCCATTCCTGCTACGGGACACGCCTCCTCCTCCCACAGAGAGGGAAATCATGGCCTTCACAAGTCCTTCAGCATGCCTGGGGCTGCGCATGACCACCCTGTGTGCACAGGCTCAGGCCTTCTCTATCGCAGTCCTGCGAGGCAGGAATTGCTCCCATAGTTTAGATATCAGAACTGAGGCCCAGAGAGGTCGAGGAACTTATGGAAGGTCACACAGCCAGGAGGAAGTGGCAGAGTAAGGGTTGGGTCCCAGTAGTGCTGCTCTCCACAGGTTGTCACGTGCCCACAAGCCCTGGTGGCCCCCTCCCCTGGAGCTCTGTCATCCCAGTCCAGCCCGGCTGGGGTGACTTGGGGCCTTTGCATATGTTTCAAACCAGGCATGCTCCCAATATCTTAGACACATGATGGCCACACTTCTGAAGACAAAATTGCATGCGACTGAAAAACCATGTTTTGTCTTCTTCACTTATTTAAATAAAGTCCTCAAAGGTTAGAATCAAACCACATTGTATTATTGGACACTAGGACTGTCCTGAAGACTGAGGCGGAAGTCAGGTACTGACAGACTCCCCTGCATGCGCGGCCCCTAGGATACGCAGGGAGTGCCAGCAGGGCCTGGGGAGCCCTTTCTGTGCCAAGGAAGGAAGAGAAGGTGCTTCCGCAGCTCGTGCCAAGGCCCTGTGCCCACCCTCCCTTCCTTTCATTCAGCAGGTACAGCTTGGGCACCTGCCCTGAGCCACACCCAATTCAGTGCCAGGGAAGCTGCAGAGCTCCAGGAAATCACCTGTGACCTTGAAGTGCCACTCATCCAGCCAGGAAGGCAGAAGCCAAGCAGTTTCCCACCAGGCCCAGCCAGGAGGGCCAGAGGTGGGTGACGGGCCCAGCTGGACTGTGCAGGGCAGTGGGGCATCTGACGGTTAGGGACACTTGGGGCTGGGGAGTGACGTGGGAGAGCAGAGAGCTGGGCTGGGGCACCTCGAAAACCATGATCATCAGAACCAGCAGAGGGGGCAGACCTGTTTCTGCCGGGCAGCAGCTAAAGGACCAAGTGCTGGCTTCAGGTCCGTGCACTGAGACCGGGGCTAGGTGGGCCTGGAGAGGCGGGGGCCAGGGTTCTCACCCTGCCCTGCTGTGTGACCTCAGGCAAATGGTTGCACCTCTCTGGGCCCACATGCATCCCGTGCAGTAGAGAGCAGGACCTCAGCGCTCCCAAGATCCCTTGCAGGCCTGCCAGGCTCGGCCCACCCCTTGGGAAGCCCTCACACTGTCGTCCTGGAGCCCAGCTGCCAGGTCATGCCCCTCTTGTCCCACAGTACGTGTCAGGTGCTGACCACCCTCAGCCCTGCCGTCCTTCACCTCTCAGGCCTCCTGTGGAACAAAGGCTAGAGGTGGCAGGCCCTCATCCCAGGGCAGCAGGCTGGTCTTGCCCAGGGTCTCTTAGGAACAGAGCTGACAGTAGGAGGTGGGTGGGCGTGAGGGTGGGAGATGTGGCTATGCCTGTCTCGGCGGCTCATACCTGCTGCCCCCCACCTGCTGTCCGACCAGGGTGGCCCGCGAGTCCCCCGGGGGCATGAGCCCTGTGACCTGCCCCGTAAGGACCCAGCTTGTGCCTCCGTGCGGGGCTCTCACACCTGACACTGAGAGGGGCTGGGGTGATGGTGCCGGGGTCACCCCTTCGCCTTGATCAGTGGAAAGCCATCTTCCCTGAAGGCAATCCTGTGCACCAGGAAGGTCAGGACGCTGCTGGAGAGGAGCAGGTGCCGCCCTCTAGTGGCCACTTCAAGATCATTCCTGTGTCCTGCAGCATTTTACCTTGGGATCGCTTAAAACAATTATTGAGCACTTCGTGTGTGCAGCCAGGGGAGGAAGGGGCCGCAAGGTGCACGGGGTGTAGCTCGACCTCTCCCCAGCCCAGGAAGCCCAGACTCTGTGCCTTACCCTGGTGGCATGCTGGGTGCCTTCAAAGGGACAGCGCTCTGGGGGCACAGTGTTGTGTGTGGGTGTGCCAACCACCGGCTTCCTCCTGGCAGGAGGGGCTCAGATGTCACAGGGCCCTTCTGCAGAACTGTCACACAGGGAGGGTCCCCCTGCAGCAGGGGGGTTGCCAGCAGCCAGGGCTTTCAAGGCCCATGGTGGCGGGGACCCCTCTGCCCACGCAGCACAGCTGGGCTGGACCTGTGTGACTCCAGCTTCCTAGGAAAAGGCCCTTGCACCCTCATGTGCTGGAGGAACCCCACCAATGCACACCAACACCCCCAGGCCCACCGGAGAAAAGATTAAAATCAAGCTATCAAGTAGAAACGCTGGACCAGTGGCCTACAGCGTACTTGTAGTTGTTTGTTTACTTTTGTTCCCTTGAGTGAAGAGGGATTTTGGGACACATATATTTTATATAGTTCGAGTACATATGTGTTAAAACTTCCTTTAAAATTTTTCATTACAAAATTGTTTTTTAAAATCAAGGGAAAAAAGTAACGAGCCACAGGTCAAGCATACCTGCTGTAGAGGGACGCTGGGCACGAGCAAGATGGGGCTCGTGTAAGGCACAGGTGCTGGCGCTGGCCTCGCAGGCCTGGGTCACCATGTCCTTCCCTTCTGCGCCTGGGCTGAGGCTGGTCGCACTGACTGTCGCTCTCAGTTGGCCTGGCTGCAGCCTGCCCATAACAGGCAGCTGACCATGAGTGTGTACATGCCCCCGTGGGCTCCAGGCATGCATGGCTACCCCACACTCAGGGGCCCGCTTCTTGGACACATGAGTGGGCTTGTGGGCTCCTGCAGGGCACATGTGATTTGACCTTCCCGGGCTTCGGTTTTCCTCACCCATAACCCAGTGTAAGAATCCCTACCTGAAAGTATGGCTGAGATTACATGGTTAGTACACAGCTCCTCGGATCTCTGTGCACACGGATCACTGGTGAGCCTTAGTAACCTGTAGATACTGAGCAGGCAGATCTGGGGTGGGGCCTGAAGTCCTGCATCTGTGACCAGTGCCAGGGACCTCGGTGCTGCCGGAGACAGAAGCAGGCTGGGCATAGTTGGGAATGGACCTGAAATCCTTAGAACAAGGCCTGGCAAATAGGAAGCCCTGGAAGTGTTAGCTGGAGGCTATCCTGCAGGCTGTGGCCTCTAGAACATTCTATCCCATATGTGTCTGCCCTCTCCACCTCGAGAGGTGCCGTGCTTAGCTCCACCATATTGCAGCCTGGTGGGCCCTGGGCCCTGAGGAGGGACAGGAGCTGGGGCAGCAGGACAGGGTGAGGGGCTTGAGGAACGGCTCAGCAGTTAAAGCTCTTGCCTAGTCAAGCACTAAGTACCTGAGTTTGAGTCCCCAGCACCACATAAGCTGGGCATGGTGGCGCACGCCTGTGATCCCAGCTCTCGGGAGGCTGAGGCAGGAGGATTACAGTGAGTCCAGGGCCAGCCTGGGCTACAGAGCAAAACACTATTTCAAAAAAGAAAGAAAGAAAGAAAGAAAGAAAGAAAGAAAGAAAGAAAGAAAGAAAGAGAGAGAGAGAGATAGGAAGGCCTGGTGGAGGGCAGCCAGCAGGCTTGTGTGGGGTGACCGTGCTCACAGTTGGGTGAGCTTAGCAGCCCAAACCACACACCTCACCGCTTCACTGCCTCCCCGCCCCTTGCTCCTGCCACCCCTGCTTCCTGCAGGAAAGGCACAGGTGACTTCATCCAGGTGCCAGCAACACCCTGGGACCGCAGGCCTGAGGCCATGGCCACATCCTCCCCGCCGAGCGCTAGGAGGCCCACGCCCTCTGCGCGGCTCCTTGTCCACAGGGGCGCTGGCCAGGCCTGGCCTGAGAGAGAGGGGCTAGTGGAAGAGCTGGGGGCGGGAAGAGGGAGACTGGTTGGCCCACCCAGTGTGTGCCACCTCTGCCCACACACACTGCAGCTTCTCACGTACCCTGTCTGCAGCGTGAGCAGCGGTCTCCGGCTGTCTGAGGGGTCCCATGTGGCAGCTGCTGGAAAGCTCGCAGGACTACTGCTCCGGGTGCCTGGTGCGGTTCCTTCTCTTCTGGGGTCCCTCCTCAGACCGCAGCCCCAATACCGAGGGCTGAGCTGGCCTCTGTGCTGGTGAAGGATGACAAAGCCTGGGGCCTGGGTCATCCTCTTCTGTCTTCAGGTCAGCTTGTGACCCCCTGAGGATGCTGAGCTCAGGGCTGTGGGTTCAAGCCCCACAGCCCTGACCCTGCTGTGCTCTGTCCCCACAGGGGGCCTCTGAGTGGTGCCCAAAGCACCTTCATGTCAGGGGCCCCTATACTGGACTGACAAGTGAATCACCTCCCTGGACAGGGGAAAAATGTCCAGTTGGACTCCTACAATCAGGGGACACTCTTCCTTGAGAGGGGCTCAGCAGGTCTTCGCCACGGGGCTAGGGTATGGCCACCGTGGGCCTGAGCCTCCGGCGCCCTTCAGGGCCTGTGCAGCACTCCAGAGTTCTAGTTAGTTCTGTGCAGTCCCTGTGAGTCACGTCTGCTCCCATGACCTGTGGCCCCAGGATGCTGATGGATAGGGAGAGCCTGGGACCCAGCACTGCCTGGCCTCTCCCTTTCGGGCCCTGGGGAGAAGCCACTGGCCTGGGAAGAGGCCAGGGAGAGAACCGTGAGACCCGTCCTCCCCTCTCGGTGTTGGTGCGGAGGCTGCTGGTGGTTTGGCTTCTGGGCAGAGGTGAGGAGGTGGGAGTAACCCCGGCCGGCAGGGAGCATGGGGTGGGCTGACCAGCTTGTCTGTCTGCGTCCTGCAGCACCCCCAGCCTTTCCAGCTGGGAAGGGGACTCTCCCAGGAACGCGGGGAAGGGGTCAAGGAGGAGTGCCGGCCTCCCAGGGAAGGAAGACAGATAAACAGCCTGTGCCTGGCCTGACCTGGTTTAGAGGAGCCTGACGGGCTCTGAGACTCCTCGCAGTGGAGGATTCTCAGTGGGGCGTCTCTAACTCACTCTGAAAGTGAAACCAGCCACCCACCAAACATGGGGCCCCGTGAGTTCTGAAAGCTGTGCAGTTGTAGCTTTATTAAGCAGCCACCTTGAGTAGAAAGCACTAGGGAGCCAGGGTCAGAACCAGCCGGCACCTGGGGTGGGCAGGGCCCTTGGCAGGCCCCTGAATCAGATGTCCAACCATGGTGTTGGCTGGGAAGATGGCAGCTGGGAGCACAGGGTCACCACGCCCCCTGGCATGACAGCCCAAGGGAAGGTTTCCCTTAGGTCCTCCTGGCTTTCCCGGGGCACTGTGGGTTCACACGGGTGTGGGACCTGGGTCGCAACACTGTGCCTACCCCAAGTGCCCAGTACAGAGAAAGCTGGGGCAGACCATAGCCCTTGCCACCTCACTGTCACCTGTGACCTTCTGTCTGGCCCGTGTGAGCCAGGAATTCCAGCTGCGAATCTGGGGGCCCAACCTGCTTCTTGTCATTGAAAAAGGAATCATTCAGGATTTTCTAAAGCTCAGGACTCTGCAGCAGGACTTGTGGGTCGGGCTCGAAATGGCCGGGAGGGGGACATCTAGTGTGACATTCTGATGCCACCCTCATCACTTCCAAACAGAGATCTGGAGTCAAGACTTCTCATTGGTGGAGCCTGGTCACGTGCTCACTCTCTCAAACAGGGATCTAGAGTCACTTTCTGGTGGGGGGAGCTTGTTACATGATCTGGAGTGATGCTTCTGATTGGAGGTCATGTGGCACCCCACCAAACAGGTTTAGAACTGAATTTCTAGGAATACTTAGTCTGTTTTGTGAAAGAAAATTCTAGTATCAAAAATGAAGCTGATTAGGATCTCTCAGTTTTTCTTCCTCCTTCTCCTTTTTCAGTTTCTCTGCAGTGCTGGGATTGAACCATGGCCTCATACATTCTAGGCAAGTCCTCTACCAATAAATCACATCCCCAGCCCCGATTCTGTTTTTGACCCGAGTAATCATGGATACATACTTGTGAGGCAGTAGCATGCAGGGGTTACGAGGCTGAGCTCCTGAACTCGAATCCTGGCCCCGTCACTTCCAAGGCCTGCGATGTCAGGCAGTGCACCCCCTGACTCTGTATCTCAGTTTCTTCTCACACACAAGGAAAGAATTCTAATTTGTGCCGGGTGCTGAGTGGATTGCATGAATGACGTGTGCTAAGCCCCTGTAGGAGGTCCCCGTAACCGCGGGCCTGGTAGGATGCTGCCAGTCACAGAACAGTGATACCTTACTTGTGTTGGGAGCCAAAGCTTCAGAGATGGTCATGAATGTTTTCTCCTGTGAGCTCCAACCAGTCCTATGGGATAAACAAAGTTGGAATGTATCACTGACTTACAGACAGCTTCTCACCTCAGAGAGTTTAGGAGCATAGGCAATCCTTGGGCCGGGGGTGGTAGATGCGGACAAGCTGGAGGCCTCCCGACAAGACCTGTGCTACAAGAGACAAATCTGATTTGACCCCCCCATAGTCCAATATTTTTAGGTGCTATAGCCTGGGTTGCTTCAGCTCTGACCCTCACCAAGACATGGTCCCAACACAAAGGGCAGGTCCTCATGTGCCTATTGCTGGGTTAGACAGAGGCCCTGGGGGCCTTCAAGACCCTGAAGAATGAGCCTGGAATAGAGATATTTCAGGTACTCGGGGAAGAACCTGTGTGAGCCAGCACTCCACTACTGTAACAAATGCCTGAGACAGTAAACTTAGGAAAATGAAAGGTTTATTTTGGCTCTCAGCTTCGGAGAAGGCTATCCTTGACCAACCAGCCTCATTGCTCTGGGCCATTATGGGGGTTAATCCTTGGATTTCCTACACTGTTAGGATGTAGGGCCTGGTTAGAAGGGGCAGATCCTTAGGGCTTGACCCGGAAGGGGTGGGTCACAGGGACAGAACAAGGACCAGAAATACACAAGCTAGCTCTGCCCTTCCCTGCTGTCATGGCTTCCTGGGCCACCACACCACAACGTGTCTCCACCACTGCTGACTGCCCATGACTGGACTGAGACCTCTTGAAATTGTGAGCTAAAATAACACTTTCTTCCCTTAAATTGTGGGTGTCAGGTACTGTGTCCCAGCAACAAAAGAGTAGGATACCAAGGGAGTAGGGACAACTGTGACCTGCCCACTCGGGTGACCTCCTGAGGGCCTGGGCCCGGTAGAGTGAGACTGTCTTGTAACCACATCCCTCTGCCGTGTTATCTGAATTTGAGAACTTCTCTGCCTCGAGGTATGAAAGGTCCCTGGGAGGGAATATGCCTTTGGCTGGATTCTTCCTGCAGACTCCCAGAGTGTGTGACTGAAAATGCCTCATTGAAGGAGCACAGGCCACCCTGGCAGGGAAGGGCACACCTTTAAATTATCCCCACAAAGGAGGCCAGGAGCTGGGGATCCATACACTAACTCTTGAGTGGTTATTCAAGGCCATCTATGGGGACAGGTGGGGTGGGATTTACTTGGCACTTCTGGTCTGTGGCTGGCTGGGACCCTTGGTCGTGAGAAGACAGCCTCAGGTACAGGGATACAGACGCTGGCTTTAGAAGTGATGTGGAAGAAAGAAGGAAGGAAAAAAGGAAGGAAAGAGGGAAGGAGGGAAGGAAGGGGAATTGAGATTTCAGATTCCTATTTATTCCACTAGACCAAGGGTTAGGATTGAGGTTTCTGATTGGAGGAGCCTAGTCACATGGTCAGTCTGCCAGCTTGAGGATAAGAACAGAAGTTTCTGATTGGGGGAGCCTGGTCACATGCTTATACCCTAGCAGCAAGGGAGGCTGGGAAGTAAAGTTGGTTGGCTGGGGCACAAGACTCCTAAAGAAAGTGATGCCTCCTACCCAGGAAAGGTTTGCAAAGATATTTTGTGACTATAATACCAGATACTGGGGGATGGAATTAGAAGAAAACCCCCTGCTCCCAACAGAGAGTCCTCCATCAGCCCTGCCCTCTGTTCTACCCTTCCCTTCCCATGGGTCCCTTCTTCACACAGCACCTGGTGACAGTGGTGTGTTTCTGCCAGTGGCCAGCGGTACACTTTCCGCGGCTGAAGTAGTGGTGCTTTGCTGTGTGTGCTGAGTTGGGCTTGGAGCCACTCTTCCAGACTCCCTCCCCTCACAGTGCCCCAGGGCCTTGCTTATCACCATGCTGCTGGGTGGCACTTGCCCTTCTCACCTGCCTGCTGACTCTCACATGATGCATGGCACCCCCTTTTGGCCATCAGGTTGGGGGCCTGATGTCACAGCCTCAACCCTCCAGTGACCTGGCTATCTGGATCCCGAGATCTGCTGCCACAAAGGAAGAGTGGCCATGCTTCCTCTGCTCACACAGGGGCAGAGTCCTGGATGCTGAGTTGCCAAGAGAAGATGGGGTGTATTTTTAGCTAGAGACTTATTGGCCCCAGGTGCTGCTTGGTCCCCATTGTCTCTAGAGTACTGCTGGGGTGGCCTTGGAGTGTCCCTGCAAATGTGTAGGGTGGAAGTGAAGTCACAAGAAGCCGGTCCTGTGCCCATCGGGACCTTTGTGGGCTTTGGACTGCAGACAAATGGGATAGGCGCCCCTTTCCATGAATCCTAGCCCTGGCCTGCTCCCCACAGATTGTACTTCCCCCTTTCCAAGGCTCAGTCCAGCCCTTTCATTCTGGGGAGGCCCCTGTATACTAGGGTCTGGCAAAATGTCTGTGCTTCTCTCTGCCTCATCTGATTGAGATTCTTGAAGTCACAGGAGGATGGCACGGAGGAAGACAAGCCAAGACACCTGAGACAGGCCGGTTGGCAGAGGCAGGGGTCTGTATGTGTGGCAGAGCCAGGGGTCCTGGGTTGCCCGGCACCTGCCTGCTCCCCGAAGCCCCATCTTTTGTGCTCAGGACTCTTCGGGCTCCTGTTCCCTGGGGTCGCTGACACCGGCTCTTGCTGGGTGGCACTGGGAGCCACACCTGGTGGGAGACATGGTTCCAGAATGGGGCCTGTTTCTGACTTCATTTTCAAACACTGTAGGCAGTGGTGACCCAGGGTAACCTTCTTAGAGAGACATTTTTTTTTCAATTTTTGAATATATAAAAACATTAAAGGAAAAAAATAAAAAGGCCAGCAAGCAGACCGCGGAGGGGAGGGGGCGCTACACACGCTCCTCCCTCTGGCCAAAGCTCACTCTCTTCTGAGAAAGATCTCAGATCTCGGTGACACCTGCCCAGAATTGGGGCACACGCGGGCACCTTCTCCCACTACCTGTTTCCCGGGAACAAGGTGACCCATGCGACACCGTCATGGGGTCCGCCCCTCCTGATTCTCCCCATGGTGGGATTCAGGCTAGGCAGAGGGGACAGCCAGGTTAGGAGCTGGCCCTGTTGGTGACCTCACTGCAACAGCCCCAAACTCTTCTCTCCTTGGGTTAGGAGGTAGCCTTGGGGGGAAAGGATGTCCAGGCTGGTGACATGGGGACATTTTCAGGTTCCTACAGTGTGAGTAGAAATGATTACAAGTATTAAAAGGACTGGTTTGGGGGAGCCCAGGGAAGAGCTGCAGCCCCCTTGTAAAGGGGCCCCTATTTTTAGTTCAGCATTTGACTTAATTTATTTTTAAATTACACGTGGCCCTGGGGTTCACACTGAGCTACATCCCCAGCCCATTTTTGATTTCTGATTTTGATACAAAGTCTCTGTAAGTTGCTGTGCTGCTCAGACTGGGCTCAATCTTGGGGGCCTCCTGCCTCAGCCTTGTGGAATGCTAAGATGACAGGCCTGTGTTACCCAGCCCAGCAGGATCTGGCTTTGACTATACTTATTTTCACAAGGAGATAAGTTTCCAGGGAAGACAGTTCAGAGTGTAGGACCGGCTGCTCCTGCCTCTGTTCCTGAGGCTCCTGCTCCCCATCTCCAGCCTGTTGCATCAGCAGTCTAGAAGCCTTCCCAGAGCCTCCCAGCATGTGCACACGTCATGTGCTGGCACACTCAGACACGTACACACACACACACACACACTGTGGTGCCTTGGACACACACACACACACACACACACACACACACACACACCGCCCCCTTCACTACTACACGGCTGTGATCTCGTCACTTCATCACGTACTTGGGAATTGTCCCCTGGCAGGACACACAGACCCCGCCCTGTCCTGTCTCAACCATGGTGAATTCCTCTAGGGCGAGGTCCCCGGTTGTGCTGGGCACCAGCCCCCAGAGGACATCACACCCTCTGCCTTGCTCTCCTGGCAGTACAGTCACTTGGTAAAGATTTCCCGTGTGTGCCTCTCTGCCGATGGACTAGACGCATGCCAGAGATGTTGGTGGACGGTGTCAGGTCGTCTTCCGGAGAAGCGGGACCTCCTACAGCTCTACCGGCAGGCGACTCACCCTTCAGAACTGCTTCTGTGGCGAACTGCTGGAAACTTTGAACACATTCTTAATCCCCAGGTCGATCTGCGTGACAGTGGGATACACGGGCTGCTCCTCACAGGGGACGTGCTGAGAAGCCAGTCTTGTCACTGTGCGGTGTCACACAGCTTGCTCATGCAGACCAGGGGCTGTGAAGCTACCGGGCCGGGGGGGGGGGGGGCCGGGTCTTAGAGCTGTGTGGCACACAGAGACAGTGACCAACAGTCATCGTGTGGCTCACAGCAATGTCCAGAGTCTCTCGTGTCCCTGAGATCCCAAGCCTGTGTCCTTCTCCTTACGTTCCCAGCACTGCAATGCTGCCTGCTGTCAGATCCTTTTCCAGGGGTCTGTATGGAACGTTGCTGTTTGCAGAGAACTCCCACTGTGGACACAACAGTAATGTTATGACTGGCTCCTGGTATCTGGCGTGGGCCCTGAATCAGGACTGGCTGGGGGAGAGAGCTGCTGCTGGCCTGGGGGAGGTTTGGGGGGACAGCATGCCCACTTTTGTCTCGGTTCTCGTCCTGAACACTCCTGTATCCTGGTCATCTCCCCAGGCCCAGGCAGTGTGGGACAGCCAGCCTCCCAGGAGCACCCTGTTGAGGGACCAGAGAGTCTTCCTATGTGGGAACAATGCTCGGGGCCAGCGAGGCAGGAGCACCAGAGGATCATGGGAGAACACCTGTCTCCAGGTCCAAGCTGAGGCTGGCGGGGGGAGGGCAGCCATGGCCACACAGTCATGAAGAAGGAGACGGCCACTTGCTGGTTTGGGGCCTGGCAAGTGGGGTGTCCGCATGGGTAGTGGGTGTCAGCAGAGCTCTTGGGAGCTGGCCACTTGGGAGCTCTTTCTCCTTCTGTCCTGCTCTGGCCCCTGTGGTTCCCTCCTACCTCACCCTCTCGTTAGTGGCAAGGGAGTCTCCGCAGTCCTGTGAAGGGTAGATCATGCAAGGCATTGCTCAGGAGAGCCAGGGACCAGGGCTTGAATCTGGACACAGGTGAGGTCTGGCACCATGGTGGTTGGGTGGTTTCCAGCTGAGGACTTCTGAGAAGGTAGGCCTTAGCATTGGGAGGGAGCAGGGGACAGGAGGGCTGGCGGTAGGGGACAGGATCTGGGCTGGCGTAGGTCTGTGATGACTAGGGGCAGGTGTGGGCCTGGAGGGGCACAGGTGCAGCAGGCCAGAGAAGGTCCCAGTGAGGAGGGAGCCCTGGGGCCCCTCCTGGTAAGCATGCAGTCCCAGCCACTGTGAGTCGGGCCCTGGGTGCAGTGGTGGGCCGGCTGTGGGCAGTGTTGGTGACAGCAGAGGGAGCAGGGTAGTTTGTCCATGATGGCACCCTGTGCAGACACAGCAGGGATGTGTGAAAGTCACAGGTGAAGTGATTTGTGGGGATAGGAGTTTGGACACTGAGAGGAGCCCAGAGCTGTCTCAGGACTCTTGTCTCACTCCTGTAAGTCCTGAGGCTTGCAGGCCTAAGCATGTGCCAACAAGCCCCTGTCATCAGAGGACATTCAGGATTCCTTGCCAGTGTGCTACAGAGAGGGCATGAGGTTCTAACCCATCAGTCTTGGTGTCCTGCTGGAAGAAGGGCAGACAAGCCCAAGGCCTGGCTGTGAGGAAGGGCGCCTGAGCTGAGGGAGGAGTGGGAGACATTCTCGGGGGGCAGGGTGGGGCTGACCTCTTCAGACTTCCGGATCCAGCCTGAGAATTCCTATTTTAGGGTAAATGGGCAGAAGCCCTGGGATGGTGTGGGTGAGGAGGAGCGATGGGCTGAAAGCTCCCTGACTCGGGTGTGGGAGATGGTAACACAGGAGAGAAGGGCCTGTCATCCCCAAGAGGTATTCCTCCTCTCCTGCTACCACTGACTGCCCCAAATACCTTGTAGCCACCAGGCAGTGTCAGGTATCCCACCACCACTTGGGAGAGAATCCCCTGCTCAGCGGGCTTCCATCACAGCTTTACCCCAGTGATCTCACCCTGCTGTCCCCTGAGGACTCTGTCCCTCCTCAGCCAGGTGCCTGAGGGGACCTGCCAACCCAGCCGGGATGCCGACACCTCGCATGCCAAACTGCCTCCCTCCCTTTATAAGTGGCCTTCTGTGCCCTTAGCAGAGGACTGTTCCCTTTTTCTGCCACATTTCTTGACTGTCTTAGTCACTTTCTTGATTCCTGGTCCTCACCAGCATGACATCATGACATCAGCTGCTTGGTTAGTCAGGGGACTGGATGGGTAAGCGCGATTTAAAAAATCTACCCTGGCGGACTCATGGAACTGTCTCACACACGGGAGAGGACAACGTCTCCCAGCCGCCGTACCCGGGGACACCCCGGGGCCCGGGCTCAGGGAGCAGTTAGCAGGTCTGACTGGCGACCTGTGCGAGCCCTTTCTCACCTTCCAAGTCACAGCCCTTCTTACTGATCCCCTCCATCCATTATGTTAATTTTTTGGGAAGTCAGTCTTGAGAGCAAAGGGCTTTCTTATCTTCCCTGGGCTCTAAGCGAAGTCTGGAAAGAAGGAGCCATAAATCATTTGTATTCCAACAATCCCCCACACCCATGATATAAGGGAGGAAAGGTTTACTCACAGTTTCATACGGTCTCAGCCCGTTCATGGGTGGCCAGCAGTGGCGGCAGGGCCTGGCAGAGGGCTGAGCTGGAGAAATGGAGAGAAGCTGTGATGGAAAGGAAGAGGGTGGGAGGGTTGGAGGGAGGGGGAGAGAGATGGAGACAGAGAAAGAGAGACAGAGAGAGAGAGCAGGGCTAAGGAGGGAGGCATACCCTTCAGGGCCATGTCCCAGTGATCTGCCCTTTCCAGCCAGGCCCCACCTCTTAACAATGCAGATCTCCATGATTCCATAGCCTTTCTAACACGTGAGACTTTGGGAGGCATTTCAGATGGAAACCATGACATTTGGTTTCTGCCTCAAGTGGAACTCGCACAGCTGGTCCTTCCAAGCTGGTGACACCAAAGGCCCCTGGTGCTGGGGGTGGCTAGCAGCCGGAGCTGGAAGCAGTGAGGCAGCTGAGAGCCACCCACAGCCAGGACTGGGCTGGAAGCAGAGACCACGGCAGAGCAGCGCGGGGATCGGAGGCCTGTGGGTGGAGGCAGGCTCCGAGCCTCAAGAAGGGCCACACACGCCAGGAGCTGAGAGTTGGTGGCGTTCACACTGGAAGGGCTACACGTTGCCAACTCATGATTTCTATACAAACTGAGCAAGAACCCCTGCTCACTGGCACCACCTTGGAAGCCTGTGGGTGGATCCTCCTTTTAGAGGACGAAAGAGCAGACCAAGGTGATGGCTGTCAACAGGCTGGAGAACTAGCCGGCATGCGACTTCCATACTGCGTGTGGGTACAAATCCCCAGGAGCTGGCACCGCCATTGTGGTGAGGGATCAGGAGTGGGCACAGGGAGGCCGGGAGGGGCCCTGCTGATCCCGGACAAGGCACAGGTCTCCACCCACGGAGGCCCTGTCCAGAGCCCACTGGCCCCTCCTCCACCTGGTCTTCCGAGGTCCCTGGCACTTGGCTGGAGTGCGGTCAGGGCGCACCCCCCGCTGTGGACAGAAGCAGCCCCATCCCCAGGTTTGTTTCAAACTCGCGCTGCAGTCCCGGGGGGTGGGGGGGGGCTGCTGGGCCCCTTTGATTCTGGGAGGGAAGGAGAAGTGGGAAGGAGGAGGGGACCAAAGAGGAGGATGGAGCAGAGATAGCCAGAGGGAGATCACGGAGAGAGAGACGAGCGAGACGGCACAGGACCAGGACCGAGGGAGAGCGGGGAGAGAGATGGAGGCAGAGACATGGGGAGTCGGGCGGGAGGAGAGAGAAGGAAAGTTGGAGTAGTGAGCGGGAAGCACAAGTGTTCCAGGTGAGTAAAATAAATCCCTTCCACCCGCGTTCCACCGGTGAGACTCAGGCCTAGCCCTGCCCCCACAAGGGATACTGGGAAATGGAGTCCAGCCACCAGGAGGCTGGGCCCCTCAGGTAGCTGGAGAGCATGCGCCCTGCCCCCTCCTGCCAGGCTTGCTCTCCCACCACCTGGCCTGGCCCTGGGCTTCGTGGGTGCACCGGAAGTGTTGGCTGAAGAGAAAGGAAAGGGAGAAGAAGGGGAAGGAGAGCGTTGAGCGGTGCCCGCCAGCCGATGCCACCCTGGACCAAGCCGTACCCCAGTACGGGCTTGTCTCCCGCTGGGCCTGTGACTTCTGGCTTTGCCTGGGGTTGTGATTTTTCTTTGTAATTATTTAAAAATCTATTAACTGAATGCATTTCTTTGGGAAGGAGGAAATAGGTTCAAGGGTACAGAAGGACTTAGGGGGCAAAGCGGCCTTCCTCCCAGGAGAACCGGGGATCCTGCTTCCAGAATGTTCTCTGCCTAATGAACAGGGTTGCCATTCGCCTGGCTGTGTTTGTTAGCCTCGCCTGCTGCTGGCAAACCCCCTAGTGGAGAAGAGAGGGGGTAGTAGAAAATCTGAATTCATTTTCTGTTGCTGTCACTGAATACCGCAGCCTGAGAAGTTTGTAGAGAAGAAAGTTTTATTGGAGCCTGCTCTCCTCTGGGGCAGGCTGTCCCCTGGCTCCTCGTCAGGGGCTCCGTGTGGAGGTTCCCGGATTCTGCCATGCTGGCTGGCTCCCCGCCAGGTACCATAAAGCCTCCTGCAGCAGCGCCTCCAAAGGGAGGGGAGTGAAGAAGCAAAGGCCCCGGGGAAGGAACTTCTGGGCCCCCAAAACGAGTCTCCCCAGATCTTCAGACCTGTGACACTGTCATAAGCACACTTGTATTTTGCTAAGGGGCCTGTAACTTTTCGTCACGAAAAAAAAAAAAAAACAAAAACAAAAACAAAAAACTACAAGCTGGGCCTCTTTGTAACTTGAGAACAGGAAAAGACCCTAAGTGGCACAGACCTGGAACCCCAGTGCTCAGGGAGGCTGAGGCAGGAGGATTACACATCTGAACCTAGCCTGGGCAACGGAGTGAGACTGTATTTAAAAATCAAATATAAAAGGGGCTGTGGATGTAGCTGCAACACAACAAAAGAAACCAACAAACAAAAACAGGAAAAGGATTAGGAGCCATTTGAGAGCAACAAAAAGATCTAGAATGTTCACTAAGAAGCCATCAGGTTGTCCCCACAAGCTCCAATCCATCGTCATCTCTGAATACTAATGAGCGGGGGCTCCCTGGAAGGCTGGAGGCGCAGGGCCGTCTGGGGGTGAGCTGTCTCCAGGACGGGTGGGAGGGCTCCTTTGGGTGAAGCAGGTAGGGTTTGCGGGTGTGTGTGTGTGACCGGATGGCGGAGGAGGCTTGGGTGGCCTGGGTGAGATGGGCTGGGGGGCTGTGGGGGGCAGAATGGCCCGGCCCCCAGCACCCCACCCCTGCACTGAGCTCACTGGCGCTGGCGTGTGAGGTGTGTGCGCCGCCGCCCCCCGCGTGGGAGGCTGATCTTATCTGGCTGATGCTCAGGAGTTTCGGGCTTTCTCACCATCCTGCGGTCCCCGCCCCCCGGCGGGCCTGGCCCCTCTGCTCTGCACAGGAAGTGGGCTGGCCTCGGCTCCCAGCCTTCGCTGGCCCCACAGCCGGCTGGAGCAACCTGGGCTGCCGGAGCCGGAGATGGCCGAGGTCCCCGCAGCAGCAGGGAGGACCCTCATGCGCGAGTCGCCGCAGCCCCATGTCTCATCCAGGTGATGCTCCCTGTCCCACCCTTCCCTGCCCTGCTCCATCTCCCCCTAGGAGCGATGGGTGCTGTGAAGATTTTCTGCTCTGACTCAGTTTCCTCAGTGATTTCTGCCTGAACTTTAACCCCCACCTCGTGCTGGATGGCCCTGGGAACCGGGTGGACCGGCTTTCAAGGCCTCTGGCTTGAGCTGGGCGGTTCCCTTGGGGTCACTTTTTCTCAGCTCACCTTGGGGTGGGACACGGTTGGGGTCTGCTCTGGTCCTGTGTGCCAGGCCACCAGCCCAGAGGGAGGAGCAGGTAGGTGGAGGGAGGCTGGGCTGAGTGCCCCGAGACAGTGCGGGATCCTGGGGGGCCTAGGTGGGGAGGCCACCCCATGCAGAGCGCTCCTCAGGAAGCTGGGAGGTGATGGGGCAGCCTGGGACGGAACTGGGAGGCCGGTGCTGACAGGCCGCCTCCCAGGAGCGCTGGGGTGGAGGTCACAGCCCAGGGCCAGGCCTGCGTGTTAAGACAGGGAGCAGCATGTCCAGACCACAGGATGAGCTCGGTCTCCGTCGCCCCTCTGTGCAGCTCTCCTGGGACCCAAGCTGAGTGCCTGACAGCTTGGGTTGGAGGGGCAGCTGGGGAAGGGCGAGCCGTCCCTGGGGTCCCCCTCTCTCCAGAGCCACGGTTCTGCACCTGGCTGAGAGATGCCACTGGGTCCAAGCAGCAGGAGGGGAGCGTGTGTGTGTGTGTGTGTGTGTGTGTGTGTGTGTGTGTGTGTGTGTGCTGGGTGGACACAGGGGACAAGAGGTGGGGCTCTGAGTCCAGAGGCTGCTGAGGCACTGCCCTCCTGTGTCCCCCACAGAGCAGCACAGGCTGCACCTGTGCCTCAGTTTCCCCACCGGGTTGGAGGGGCTACAGGAGAGCCGCTCGCAGTTCTGCCGTGATGTCTCCCCAGGCTGGGACAGGGCCAGGCTGGGTGCGTGGGTATTCGCCACCGCGGTCTGTCCTCTCCACTACTGTCTAGCTGGAAACCAGGTGACGGCCTGAGAGCGGCTCTGAGCGCCAGCTCCCTCCGGCACTCATGACGGGGGTGATGAGCCCCGCCTAGAGGCTTGTGGCAGGATGAAATGAGTCAGTGCCCAGAGGGGGCTGGTGGCCGTGTGGAAAGGACTGGCGTTGTGCAGTGGGGGAGCCCCTGAGGGCAGTGCTTGGGACACCCAGCTCCCAGGACCTCTGGCTGTCCCCCGAGGCTGGCCTCTCCTGCTAAGTGACTGTGAACTGGCTCCTGAGCCTCTCTGGGATTCAGTTTCCTCTGTAGGGTGAGGACCCAGCTCTGTGGCTGCTGGGAGCCTCCCAACCCGACCCCTGGCACCTTCTCCCCTCCCCTCCCCCTCCTGACCCCACCACAGGGGCAGTGCGAGGTGGGGGGCACCTTGCTATCTTTCACCTGTGCTCCTCCCTGATGCTTGCGGTTGGAGCCTGACCTCTGTGTCCTTCCTCCCGGGGCCCAGCCCCAGTCCCCCTGGGCATGAGGGTACCCGTGCAGCGACCTGGACAATCCCTTCCCAAGGCTTTGCAGCACCCTGTCCTAGAGCAAGGCTGATATGATGGACCCATGAGGGGTGCATGAGGGGTGTGGGGAGCTCCCATTAGTCTCTGCACTCTTTGGGGACCCAACACTATACCCGAACTATCAGAGATCCAAAGAAAGAAGCAGCTGACCCCATTCCAGGGGCTCCCTCACCTCTCCTCCTGTGGAGATGGTGGGCTGGGCCTTGCCCCCTGAGAGGACAGGAGCCTTAACAGTGGGGCCAGCACCTGGGCGGGGCCTGGGCAGGAGGAACAGTGGGGGAGAAGGCTCAGGTTGGAGCCGTGGCCAGAATGCCCGTTCCGTGTCCGTGACTCTGCAAGTGAGTGGCAGAACTCCGTCACAGGTCCTGGCACACAGCAGGGGCTGGCACCTGGGGTAAGCGTCGCCGCTGGGTCCCAGTGCCGGGGGAAGGCGTGTCTGGGAGCTGCAGGAAGGAGGTGTCGTGCCCAGCTCAGGGCACTGCTCTGGCTCCAACTCCACATCTGCCTCTTCTCTGTGATGTGACCTCGGGGAGCGTGTGCTTCACCTATGTGCCTCAGTTTCCTTGTGTGGAAATGGGTGATAGGAGCTTTGCTGACAGATGCTCTCACAGCTGCCCTGAGCACCTGAAGCAGAGCCTGGGAAATGCTGAGCACCTGGCCCATGGCTCCGGGTGGAGGGACAGGGCAGCAGGGCGATGCCACCCGGCAGCTCTGCTCTTTTTTTTCCCCCCGCACTGAAAATCCCGAGCCCCTGACCACTTTAATTATTCATTTAGGTGCATTTATTGAGCACCCACTGTGTGCAGCAGTCTGCCGACCAGGTGCACTGTATGCCCCGCCCTCCTGTGCCGCCCCAGAGGGAGGAAGGAGCTCAGAGGAGGCATCCTTGTCCTCTACCATGGAGATCAGGGAGGACGCTGTGGAGGGCAGACAGAGATGGCATTTAGAATGGGTCTAGGGATGGCAGCAGCCGGAGAGGGCATGGGGCAAAGACAGGCTGTGGAAGCCCATCTGGAGGACAGTCCAGAGCCACAGGTGTGCACTGGCAAAGAGATATGGTACGTGCATGTGTGTGCCTGTATGTATGCACATGTGCACCTGCTGCTGCTGTGAGGGCCGTGCTGGAAGCTGGCGGGTCCGTGTCAATGGGACAGCGGGCACCTTGGCCCTGGCTTCGGCATGAGGAGGCTGGCGGCTGAGGGGACTTTGGGGGATGAAGCTGCAGCCCAGGGCTGTGCCCTCTGCAACCCGGCCACACCACGGTCCAGGCTGGAAGGTTCCTGTGCCAGCTGGGAGGGTGGAGAGGGTGTGGCAGGCAGGGGGGTCACCCGTGGGGTGGTCCGGGCGGACGGTTATGTCAGGGAATGCAGTGTAACTGTCTCAGTCCCAACTTCTGGGGGCAAGAAGGGGCGAGCTGGGCAGCGGGGATCCAGGACTGCTGGGCACAGGGAGGGAAGTGAGGCTTAGGCGTGTGAGATGGAGGGGGACCCCGGGAGCTGGAGGGTCGAGGGAGCCTGCCGGGGGGGGGGGGGCGGTGGGGGACAGCGGCAGAGCCCAGAGCCCAGCAGACTGCTGGCGACTCCCGGTGAAGCCGGGATGGAGGAAGGGACACTCAGCCTCCTCCCTGCCCACCCCGCGGAGCGGCTCCCTGTCCCCTGTCCTGTGGCCTCCACCACCTGCCTGCTCCGACCTGCCTTCTGCAGCTGCCTCTACTCCCAGATGACCCTGTGCTCCCGTTCCCAGCACCTATCCCCTTGCAGGGGCTCCTGGCGGCAGACACCTTCTGCCCCTGGGGCCACAGAGGGCTCAGCCTTGGCCCCGGGAGCCCCACCATCTGCTGCTGTCTCCCACATGTGTCTGATTCCCTGGGCTGAGCGGGAAAGGCGGGGTTGGGGGCAGCCAGGAAACCTCCGCACCCCTGGCTGGACCTCTGACCAGCAGCATGAGCTCTGCCTCTGTCATTCAGTAACCTGCCCCACCCCACTGCCCGCCGCTTGCTTGAGGGGTGGGGGACCCCATGAGGAGCGGAACACCCGTGCCCAGCACTCCTGGGGCATGCACACGTGCTACGTGTGTGCATCTGAGCACGTGCCATATCATTTTCTACATTTTCAGTTATGTGTGGGGTCAATCATGGTTTGCAAATATTAACTGGAAACTTTCAGAAAGAAACATTTTTTTGAGTACTGGGGCTGAACCCAGGGCCTTGGCACTGAGCTGTGTCCCTAGGAGCTTTTTTTTCATTGCAAGACAGGGTCACACTAAATGACTCAGTCACCGAGGCCAGGCTTGAGCTTGGGTTCTCCTGCCTCGGCCTTCCAAGGGCAGTCCGGAAGGGTTAAGTGGCTCGCTGTTCTGAACCCCATGATAAATCTCACGTTGTCCTATCCTACCTGCCTGGGTCCCGAATGACCCGTGTGTCCTGCAGACCACCCTCTGGCCACTTCAGCTCACACCGGCTGTGGAGACTCCCGAGAGGGCCTTTCCTGGTGGCCTCTGCGGCCACTCTGTCCCTCACTCTCCACGAGCACACAGTTGCGCCCTCTCGCGGCACCCAGGGTGAGCATGGCACCGTGAGACATTTTGAGAGAGAGAGAGAGTGTGTTTACATAAAGGTAGTGGACATGTCCTCCAAGGACAGGGGTTTATTCCTGTAAACAAATAATGCTGAGAGGCAACATAAAGTGCTATTTGGGGATAGAGGGCAGAGGGAGGTGCTTTTCGATATCGCCCACTCAGGGAACATGGCTCCAAGGAGGGGTCACCTGAGCCAAACAGAATGGGAAGGAGCGCGAATGTGCAAATGCCCTGAGGCAGGCCTGCTCTGGAAGAGGGGCGGGGCCAGTGAGGATCACTGCACAGATGCTCACTTTGTTTTCTCCCTCCCTTGTTCCCCACCAGGGCTTCTTCCTTCTGTAGTTCAGAGGAGCAGATGTGATGGCCGAGCCGGCTCTATCCTGGTGTTTGCCCCTCCTCATCTTCCTCCTGCCCCTGGCAACTCCTCCGGTGTCCGCGGAGGTGGACGGTGAGGGTCCCTGCATCGGGGCAGCCATGCTGTCCCTGGGGAGGGGGCCAGGCCCTGCTCAAGTCCTTTCAGGTCTCTGCTTAGCCAAAGGTCCAGCGGCAGGACACGTGGCAGGGAGGAGGAGAGATGGGCACGGGGCCAGGGAGAGCAGGCGTCCCCCATCCTGTCTGTATCCTGCGCCTCGCTGTGCCTGTGGGTCATTCCGGGCTGCGGGGATCCCACAGGCTCTGGGCACTGGTTCCACACCCCACACCCCGTAAAATGGGCCTGCAGATCCCTTGGGGCCGGCCGGATGGCCGCCTCCTCTCTGGTAGGCCCAGGGCCCCAGGCATGGGGTGGCTCATGCCCTGTGCTGCCCGCAGGCCCTGCCCAGCTCAGGTGCTTCTACAACTCCAGAGCCAACGTCTCCTGTGAGTGGCGCTGGGATAAGGGTCTGCCGGGCACAGCCTGCCACATCCGTGCCAGGTCCGACAAGCGGTGAGTGCACCCAGGCCACACGGGGTGGGGTGGGGGCACCCTCGAACTGTGGGGTCTCATCGCCCTGGGACAAGGCATGAGCTCGGAGACTTGTGCGGTCAGCTGCCTGGTGTTCCAGATCTGGGTGGGGCCAGGCTGCAGCCCAGGGCCAGGGGAGGGGCAGGAGGAGGTGGGGTGTGGTGTTGGATGGGGGTGCTCCTCAGGCTCTGTAAGCAGCCTGGGGTTTGGAGCCAGCCCTCAGGCAGCTGCATGGATGGGGCATCGCCTGGCTGGGCGTTCCAGTGGGTACAGGGGTGAGGCAGCCCAGAGGGAGCTGGCAAGGGGTCTTTTGGGGGCGGGGTGGTGAGGGGCTGACCCCAGGCAGTCTTGGGGTGCGGGGAGGTTCTACAGGGTGAGGTGGAGAGCGGGGAGGGGACAGAGGAGGCCAGCATAGCTGTGGACCTTGGCTTCTGGTGACAGTGACTTCACAGGGACTTCCCTTTCCACAGAGCTCTGGGGGACCTAGAGGGGATGTCTGGTGTGTCTGGATGACTCTGGCTGCCGAGGGGCGGGCTGGGATGTGGCGGGGCATGTGGGAATTCAGAGAGGCAACCTGGGACACGGGAGGGGAGGGCAGGAACGGAGCTGGCTGTGGAGCCCGTGGGGAACAGCAGGAGGGCTGAGCAGGGTTTGCATACTGCTCTGCGGGGGCCCCTTCTTTCTAAGGAGAGTCTTGCTTTTACAGATCCTGGAACAAAACCTGCGAGCTGTCTCTGGTGGGGCAGGCAACCTGGGCCTGCAACCTGGTCCTTGGGCCCCCGGATGTGAGTAGCCGTGTCGGGGTGTCCATCGGCTCCCCCTAGAAGCTCAGAGTTGGGGAGCCAGGGCAGGAGCTGGGACCCTGGGGGTCAGGGCAAGGGGCCCGGGTTGAGAAGAGGGTGCAGAGAGAGGGCAGCCGATGCGCCAGCGTGAGGCCCCACACCGCCCTTGCCCTGAATCCTGAGTCATATGACAGCTGTCTTTCTCACCAAGGGCGGAGACAGGCCTCGGTAACAAGCCCACCAGATGGACCATTGTGAGGCCTTTGTGGGCAGGCGGGGAAGGAGCAGAGATTCTGCCAGGCCTGTCCAACTTGTGGCCCACTGTTTTTTTGGTTTTTTTTTTTTTTTTTGTCCTTGTTTTCACAATTTCATTTTATTTTGAGACAGGGTCTCGCTCTGTAGCCCAGGCTGGTCCTGAACTCACTATAGAGTCCAGGCTGACCTTGGACTCAGGGCAATCCTCTTGCCTCAGCCTCCCGAGTGCTGGGATGACAGGTGTGCCCACCACACCCTGTTTATATGGTGCTGGGGAATTGAATTCAGGGCTTTATACTCCCTGGATGACCGTGGGCAACCTTGGTGCCTCAGTTTTCCCCTCTGAGAGATGGGGACAGTAGCGGCTGCTCTGGGTGAGATCACCTGGGGTTAAAACATGGGGCCTGGGGGCTGGAGGAATCATGCAATGGATAAAGCACTTGCCTACCAAGCTCGGGGCCCCAGTGGGCAGTGTGGGCAACTTAGCTGGGGGTGTAGTTCAGGGCAAAGGCCTTGGGTTTAGTAACTATACTAGAAGAATAAAACTAAGGGCCAGGTCTTAGGGTGCAGAGTTGTGGGGGTCATCCTGACAGGCTAGCTCACTCTAAGTTGCACGTGTGTGGGCCAGAGGACTGTGCCTGCAGCTGGACCCCAGCCTGGCCCCGGCTGCTGGCCTCTGCTTCCTCCTGGCCCTTGCTCAGGAAGATGGGCGCTCCCACCACTGACACACTCCGGGGCAGGAGGGCGAGAGGGCTGGGCCTGGGCTCCTGTGACCTGCAGAGTGGGCAAGCCAAGTCCCTGAACGGGTCCCTGCCTCGGGCTCCTCGCTGGCCCTGTGGGGAGGGACCCTGTGACACCAAGGACCTGGGACTTCAGCATCTGAACAGCTGCTGTGCAGGACCTCTGCCTTCTCGTGGGCACAGCCTTTGGGAAGGGCACCTGGTCACACTTGGAGATATTCAGAATGCCCAGCTTTGCCTGCTGGGCAGTGGGGCTCATGGCTCACACACTTCTTGTGATGGGGGCTCTCTCCCTCCCTCCCAAGGCCGCCCCCTCATGGTAGGCCAAGGGCCCTTAAACTGCTGCAATCCACAGGCCAGATCTGTCATCCAGCCTCTGTTTATAAATAAAGTTTTATTGGAACCTGGCCCTACCATTTGTTTACATGCTGTCTGTAGCTGCTGTGTGCTGCAGGGGCATGGGGGGCTGTGGGGACGGACAATGTGTAGCCCCAAAATGCCAGGAGAATTTTTTTTGAGACAGAGTCTTGCTCTGCAGCCCAGGCTGGTCCTGAACTCACTACGGAGCCCAGGCTGGCCTTGGACTCATAGCAATCCTCCTGCCTCAGCCTCCCGAGTGCTGGGATTACAGTTGTTTGCCACCATGCCCGGTGTATGTGGTGCTGGGGAATCGAACTCAGGGCCTCGTGCTTGCTAGGCAAGCGCTTTAACCCCTGTGCCATTCCACCACCCCAGAAAGAAACGTCTGTAGCCATTTATGGAAATGTGTGATGTCCCTGGTTCCATCCTGGCTTGGTCACCCTGGTGCTCCACCAGAAGCCCTGACTGGCGCGCCCACCCTCTCCCCGGCAGGCCCAGCGGCTGACCTCGGTGGACGTTGTCACTGCATGCGTGATGTGCTGGGACAGGGGACGGTGGCAGATGGTGACGACCCAGGACTTCAATCCCTTTGACTACCGTGAGTGGGACCCCGGGGCAGGCGGGCTTGGCCCGCTCCTCCTCTCTGCCTGGCCCTGCCCAGCTGCCTTTTCTTTAACTGTCAACCAAAGGCCAGTGCTGCCCCTGCTGCCACCTGCCTCTGAGTCTTTGCACATGCTGTCCTTACCCCCTGGAAGGCTCTTATCCTTGAAAAATCCCACCCCCTTCAGGGCTCAGTGAGGGTCCTCTCCCCAGGGAGACCCTCCTGGCCCCTCCACCCCCCGCAGCCCTTGCTTGGGTTAGCACCACTAACGGTGGGCCTGCCTGGGAGCCCCCTAGGGCACGGGCCCCCGCGTCTCCTCTCAGAGCCCCCAGCAGGAGCACCCTGCCCTCTGTCCTTGGGGGCACTGCTATGGAGAGTGGGGTAGAGCTGGCGCCCAGCCCCAGCCACGGAGGTGTGGTACTTGCTAGGTGGGACCCCGGGGGCTGGGTGGGGACCCTCAGACCCTCCAAGGGGCGTACACCCCCCTTGGCAGCTCCTGGAGAATTGGCCTGGCGGTGGGGGCAGAGATGAGGGGGGACGCTAGCGATCCCATCTCATGTCCGCGGAAAGGCCGGGGCCACCGGGTTGAGGGTGGATCCCTGCAGACCGGCTGGCCACCGGGCACGCCTGGGCCTCAGTGTCCTCCTCTGTACAGTGGGGAGTACCAGAGGGTTCTGCGGTCGTCATAGGGGTGTCCAGACCCAGACTTCCAAGTCCTTAGGCTGGCGGGGAAGACAGCAGGGCCAAGGGGCCCAAATGAGATACACAGTGTGTCGGGGGGCTGAGCTGGGGAGAAGCAGAGCAGGCAATGGGAGTGGACCTCCGGGTGCCACGGGAGCCAAAGGGGGTGCTTGAGCAGAGACCCGGGGAAGAGGGGCCCTCAGGGAGGCCCTGGAGGTTCAAAGGAGCATGCCAGCTGGCAGGAGGGATGGAACAATAGCAGATGCAAAGGCCCTGGGGGTGGGGAGGGAGGGAAAAATGGAGGGAGAGGGGAGCAGCTGGTCAGAGGAAGCAGCCTGCGGGGCTCAGTGTCGCGATTGTCAGCTGTACCCCCTTCTCTTTCCTGTCCCCAGTTCGCTTGCTGGCCCCCAGTGCCCTCCGAGTCTCCCACGTGGGGACCCACAGCTGCAATGTCACCTGGCGCGTCACCCAGGTCTCCCACTACATCGACACGTACTTGGAGTTTGAGGCCCGAACGCGGTCTTCCGGCCACAGCTGGGAGGTGAGGGCGTGGCCCGTGCCCTCACTGGGCTGCCATTCCTGTCCTGGCCCACATGCATGTCCTGTTCCGCATGTCCTCTGTCGCAGCCAAGCCCCGTCCACCTCTGGATGCAGGGCCTGTGGCTGAGATCGGCCCTGGATCGTGGGGTCCGGGCAGCCGGGGGCTGGTGAGCGGTGGGAACCGGCTGCTGAGCGCCATCTCTGTGCCAGGATGCCGGCCCCCTGAGCCTCAAGCAGCGGCAGCAGTGGATCCACCTGGAGACGCTGGCGCCTGGCACACAGTATGAGCTGCAGGTGCGGGTCCGGGCCCAGCGGGGCCGCCACCGGACCTGGAGCCCCTGGAGTGCAGCACTGGCCTTCAGGACTAAGCCAGCAGGTACGGGGCATGGGCAGGGGCAGAGTTGGGCTCATCCCCCGCCTGCCGTGTCCGTCACTTAGGGCTGGGATGGGCCACCAAAGGGGGTTCACAGCGGCCACACGAGGGGGAGAAAACCCTTCTCTCTTTCCCTGTATCAAAATTCTCAACTCTCAGTTTCTGTCCAGGTGGGCGTGGGGGTGGTCACTTTCTGGAGTGGGTGCCCTGCGGCCAGGCTGGGGTGACTGGGTGGGTGGTGACCCTCGGCCTTGATCTCATGGAGTCTGCTGGGCAAGCAGGGACCCTGGATAGGGCAGTCTGTCCTCCGTCACGTGTGGTGTCCTACTGTCACTGGGTGGAACCCAAGGAGAGCCCCGAGGCTGGGGTGGGAGCCTGGGCCCACCCTGCCTGCAGCAGGGGAATCTCGGGGTGAGCCAGTGAGAGGACGAGGCAGGGGGGTCTCCTTTGGGACAGAGCGGCTGTGCTCAGAGTCGGTGAGGAGGGTGGTGGAGGACTGGCACGTCACTGTTACCAGAGCAGGGTGTCTTATGGGGGAGGAGGGTGGGTGGCCCGCAGAGAGAAGGGTGCGGTCTGCCAGTGCAAAGCCATCCTAGAGCTGCGACAGCTGTCCACAGTGATGGCCGGCCCGGGGTCGGGGTGGAAGAACCCAGGCGTCCCCGAGGCAGGCCACTCTGGTGCCCCAGAGTCGGGGGCAGGAGGGTTGCGGCTTCTCATGCGCAAGCCCGGCCAGTAGCAATGCCCAGCTCAAGTAAACTGTGAAAGGCCGGGCATGGCTCAGGGGGAAGGAAGGCCCTGAGTCCAATCCCCAGTGTAATGCATGCACACGCACATGCACATGCACATGCACACGAGCATGGCTTCCTGAGGGTGGAGCGGATGAGGGGCTTAGGTCACTGCGCAGTCCCTGGCTCACAGTATCCCAGGCCCTTGGGGACTTGGGGGTTGTGAGCTGTGTCCTGAGCTGCAGCCTTTATTAAAACTACAATCCAGACTCCCTCTTGTTCTTGTCTCCTGTCCCCTGTCTTTATTCTTTCCATCCCGGGCTTTCTGGGTGGGGCTCGGGACCGGGGCGGAGGTGAACGGCCGTGTGGGTCCCCTCAGAATGCCAGAGGCTCTGTTCTTTTTTTCTTTTCTTCTGTTCTTTCTTCTCTCATGACACTGTGGATCAAACCTAGAACCTTTGCACTGAGCTCCGTCTCCAGCCATGCCTCCCCGCCTTGTTTTTTAGTTTTGAGTCAGGGTTTCCCTAAGTTGGTTAGTCTGGTCTTGAACTTGAGATCCTCCTGCCTCAGCCTCTTGGAGGGTTGGGATTATAGATGTGTGCCATGTACCCAGCTCCATGGCATCATTTCTCTTAAGTGTGTTAGGGGGCTTCCAGGACGGGGTGGGCTTCATGGGACCCCAGCCCTGCCTCCGGCCCAGTCCCTGGCAGCAGTGGGTGAGGCGCAGGCACTGGCGGGTGTGGGCCTGGGCAGGGGCCAGGGCTACCTCCTCCCTCACCCTGCCCCGCCCCTCCACCCCCGCAGCCCTGGGCACCGAGGCTCCGCCACTGCCTTGGTTCGGCAGCGTCACCCTGGTCCTGGGTCTGGCCTGCGGCCTCATCTTCTTTGTCTACTCCCTGGCCAGCTCCAAGCACCTTGGGCCGTGGTAAGCATCTCCGGGCTGGTGGGCCCCTTGTCGCTGCCCTGGCCCTCGCCTGTCCTTCCCAGCAATGCCACACTGCTGTCTCGGGCCCTCTAGAGGCTTCCCATTCACTGGAAGCCCACTGAGACCCTCCGGGCTGCCCCACTGTGAGGAGCCGTTCCCCCAGGTCCTGGTGCTGCACCCAGGAAGCAGGGTATGGGTTTGAAGCCAGAGCCCTCAGGCCGTGCACAGCCCGAGCCGTCCGCGGAGGGTGGGGGAAGGGCTGCTCCCCCTCCTCCTCAAGGCTGCTCCTTCGCAGCCGTGTCCAGCTCTGGCCACTCGGGTGGTCCGTGTCCCTCTGGGTCTGTCTTGTCCGAGCACCAGCTCCGTAGGGCAGAGACTGACCTTCCTGCCAGCCATGCTTGATTTTGAGATGGGGGTCTCGCTAAGTCACTCAGGCAGGCCTCAAACCGGTGACCCTCCTGTCTCAGCCTCCCAAGGGGCTGGGATTATGCACTTGCTCCGTGTTGGCTGGATACACGGTGGACGTGGCCTGACTCAGGGCTACCGCACCCACTCCTGACCCTGCTCCCCCTCCCTTGGCTCTGGCTCAGGCTGAAGAAGGTTCTGAAGTGTCACATCCCAGACCCCTCCAAGTTCTTCTCCCAGCTGACCTCTGAGCATGGAGGAGACTTCCAGGTAAGAGCCACGTGGCTGGGGAGGGCGGGCAGGGCGTGGTGGGGGTCAGCCATGGTCACTCTTGCCCTTCATAAGGGGACAGCAGTCACCACCACCAGTGCCAACTCCTTGTGTGCACGAGCCAGACTGCCTAAGGTCTGCCGTGACCTGGCTGTGTGACCTTTGGAAGTCATACGACATCTCTGTGCCTAAGTTGCCTCCTCTGCAAAATGGGGAGAAGATGGCGCTACCATGCTCGTTGCCCCATGGACACTGGCAGGGACCCAACAGGAATGGCTGTCTGCCTCCCCTGCCCCTTGTAAAAGGTCCTGGGTGGCCCCATACCTCATTGCAGGGACCCACAAGTCCTCTAGATTCAGAGTCACGCATGCAGAGCACCTCACCTGGGCCACCCGTGTCTGCAATGACACTCCAAGTTCCACATGCATCTCAGTCACCTCCTGTCCCAGTTGCCTCAGGCCGGGGCTTTAAGAGGCGAGCGACCGCTGGGGCCCGCCCCAGCTCAGGGCTGCTGTCGGTGCCCCTCCCTGTCCCCCCGGCACTGTGGTGCCTGTCCCACTCGCTTGCCCTCTGTCCTTGTCACTCTCCACCCTCACAGCGTAGAGGAGGGGAGTGGTATCTGGCTCACGGCTCCAGTGGGTCCAGTCCATGGCTAGCTGCAGGCCAGGAACGGCGTGGTGGGAGGGCATGGGCCTGCGGGGGGGGGGGGGGGGGGGGGGGGGGGGGGGGGGGGGGGGGGGGGGGGGGGGGGGGGGGGGGGGGGGGGGAGGGGGAGGAGCTGCTCCCCAGGGCTGGGAGGCAGCAGAGAGAGAAGGGAGGAGCTGGGGAACGGGAATGCACCCTTCCAGGTCCCCGTGCTGAGGGGCCACCGTCCTGCTGCCAGGGACTCCTGGACACAGGGCCTGGGATCCCTGACCTCCTCCACCCTGCCCCTGCCATGGCCCCGAGGCCCTGCCTCCCCGGCCAAGGGGTCTGCGCTACTCTGAGCTCACTTAACTTCTCACCACAGTAAGGGGCTGGGAAGGAAGTGACCAGCACATGTAGGGACTGAGGCACAGAGAAGTCAGTGGCCTCTTTTGAGATGCACAGCTGGAGAGTGCCAGTGTTAAGCCAGAACTCAGGTCTCCCCACTCCTCACCAGGGCTACGGTGGCATGCTCTGCGGACACTGTGGGGAGGCGGGGCTGTGGGGTGCACCAGGAGCCCATCAGCCCCCTAGCAGAGTGGTTTGTCCCATGAAATCACGAGTGCTGTTGGCCCCGCTTTGCCCACCTGCCAGTAGCAGCACCAGCCACATCCCTCTCCTGGGGTCTGTAGGTGAGCAGGCCCTTCTCCGGCAAGGGCTGATTGGCTGACAGGGATGTCACACGAGTCCCCGGCTGTGTCCCCCTACCCAGGACAGGGCTAGGTACACAGTAGGTGCTGTGACCAGTCATTCCCAGGGCTGTGAGCCATGCAGGTCCATGCTGGGCTCTGTGACTGCAGCCCCCCTCGGCAGGCAGCCAGAGAGGTTCCTGAGGCAGACGGCCATGAGGGAACGGGGTGGGCATGGCTAAGGGTCCAGGGACCAGACAGAGCAGCTGCTCACTGCGCCCGCCTCCTTCCCACAGAAGTGGCTGTCCTCCCCCTTCCCCTCATCATCCTACGACCTGGGCGGCCCGCCCCCGGAGATCTCCTCGCTGGAAGTGCTGGACAGGGACGCCAAGGCCACCCAGCTGCTCCTGCTGCAGCAACAGCAGGTCACCGTGCCCTCATCCGGTCCCGGAGGCCACACTCAGACCAGCTGCTTCACCAACCAGGGCTACTTCTTCTTCCGCCTTCCGGATGCCCTGGAGGTCGAGGCGTGCCAAGTGTACTTCACCTATGACCCCTGCGTGGGGGAGGAAGGGGACCCTGTGGAGGGCGTACCTGGGGGGCCAGCGGGGTGCCCCCTCCCCACCCTGCCGCCTGCACCTGCTGAGGAGGAGGCCTACTGCACCTTCCCTTCGGGGGACGACCTGCTGCTCTTCTCCCCCGGCCTCCCGGGGGGCCCAAGTCCTCCCCATTCTGCCCCTGGGGACAGCCAGGAGAGGGTGCACGCCTTCCCACAGGAGGTGGACCCTGGAGACTGGGGCCCCCCTTCCCTGGGGCCAGCCACCTCCACAGATCCCAATCTGGCGGGTTTCCAGCCCCTCTGGGAGCGAGCACTGGAGGAAGCTGGGGCGGGGGTCCCAGTCCCCGGGCCTGGGGAAGAGGCTGGTCCTTCTAAGCAGGGCCAGCTCAGAGCCTGTCCCACCCACCCCGCCCCCAACATAGACGCCTACCTGTCCCTCCAAGAAGTGCAGGCTCAAGACCCCACCCACTCAGTGTAGACACAACCGCTGTGTGTGCCGTGCCAGCCTGAGGGGGAGCCCTTGAGGACAGTCACCCCCGAGGGACTCGGTGTCCAGCTGCCCTGCACACCTCCCCACCCCCTCGACAGTCCTCTTCCAAACCTTAGCTGCGGCCCCCAGTCCCACAGCCCAAGTCAAGGCCCGGTAGCGGCCAGGGGGCTGACCCTGCCAGCTCCCGAGTCACAGGTTCCCACGCGTGTCCCCAGCCCGCAGACACCTGCTGACACGGGTCCTCATGACTCTCAAGGGTCCCTCACCTTGTCCCTCTCCCTGGTCATCCGGCCCCAGTCACCCCGTACCTGACGTAACTAACCCCGACATGCGCCCAGGGCCCTCAGCACCACCTCCTCCCGACACTGGCCCCTCCGGACCCATGTCAGCAGAGTCCCTTCTGAGAGCCTCACAGGTGGCCTTGCCAAGCCCCTGGGAGCTCCCTTGTGCCCCACACCTTTGCCGGGTGTACCTCTCCTCATCTAGGTGACGATGTCCCTCACGCTTACACGCCAGAGCTGCTCTGGAGGGAGACCTGGCTCTCAGTGTGCCCGAATCGCCAGTGTTAGTGCTGGGAGGGAACACTGCCGTGAGGGCCACAGGGCTGCAGAGAGAGGCCCCGTCGCTCCTCCCTCGGGGCCGCTCCTGACCTCGGTCAGAATGCTGTGCTCACGAGGAGACGCACGTCTCTCACAGACTGGACACTGGATCTCTCCAGGTGTCCTTGCAGACACCCCAGGGACAGTGAGCCCAGGAGTCCCCGCTGCTCACTCTGGCATCCCCAGTCTGTTCCCAGCCCCCTCTTGTTGAGGGAAGGCTCAGCCGCGGAAGGGGAGGCCTGAGGAGGTGGCCGCCTGTCACGGATGGTGGCCGGCACCCAATCTATCCCCGGCCTCCTTATCCCGGGATGAGCTCCCTGGACCACCCTGACACGTCCAGCCCCTCTAGATTTCCACAGGCTCCTCCAGCAAGCGGTTTGTCCTCTCACAAGAGGGCTGTCCCTCCGTCCTCTGTGCTCCGTGCTCGGGCCACCCGTCTGCTCCTGTGATCCCAGTACCCCAGCAGGGGAGGACAGGCCCTCATCTCAGCTGACTGACCTGGGAGCAGCTGTGCCTGCATTCATAGGTCCTGCTCACAGCTGATTGGACATATAACCAAATCCCAACCATAGGCCATGGCTTGGCACAGAAGTTCTGTCCAGAGAGGTCAGGCCTGATCTAACCAATCAGCTTATTTCCCAGTCTTAGACGTTTGGGTGGGAGGTCCTTGGAGTAGGGTTCTGAGCCACAGGGAAGGAGGCGTGGAGCCCCCTGGGCAGAGGATGCCGGGACCTGGTGCAGAAACTCTGGCTGCCTATCCTGTTCGGTCCTGATTCCTGTGTCTTTATGCTCAAAATAAACTCCTCCTTGGAGGTGCATGAGCCTGGAGATGTTACATCCGAAAGAGCTTAGCGGGACAGCCTCTCTTCCCAGCTGCAAGGGCTCTGAGGTCCCAACTGGTAGGTCAGGCATGAGCTGTGCATCCACGCCTTGGCTGTGTGTCGCTGGACAAGCTGCTAAACCTCTCTGCACCGTTTCTCGTCCTCCAAAGGGAAATGGTATTTGCCCCCCAACCCGTTTTGAGGAATTCTTAGGAAAGCGTTACATGCTTCTCAGGTCCTGACATATATGTATGAATTGAGAAGAAAAGGCAGTACTGGGGATTGAACCCAGGGCCTTTGTAAGAGGCTGGGCTCAAATTTGTGATCCTCCTGCCTCAGCCTCCCAGAGTGCTGAGATTATGGCTACGCGTCACCATGCCCAGCTAATAAAAAAACATTAAAGTGCTTCCTTAAGCGAAAAACTGATTTCCACTATAAGTAAGAGGTAATTGTAAAAACTAAGTAAAATAAACCAAAACCGTGCTGCGTGCCTGATTGTCTTCCTGGCCGTCGGCTGTCTTGTTGTGGAGGGACGGTTGGCGGGTGCAGGGAAGTTTCTGAGGACCCCACAGAAACCTCCGCCCTGAGAGTAAGTGAGCAGTGGGGACACGACCTTCTCACCGCGGGGAGTTAGGCTGGTGTCTCGGGTGGCAGGCACTGCCATTCACGAAGCTGCGCTGGTGACTGACATCGCTAATCGCCCCAAGCACGGCAGACATTCCTAGCTGATCACAGCTTGCATCTCTCCAGGCACCTGGGCTAGCTTTAGACTCTGCAGTGCCATGCTGGGGGCACACCCCAAGCGACCACAGCTGGCTCCCGGTGACACGCCAGGATCACAGGATCTCTCAGGTTCCTTTCACAGAGTGACTCTCATTTCTGCCAGCTTGTTTTCCAGGCAGGGCACGGCAAGCGGGGGCCTCAGAGCCGAGAAGCAGAGCAGGGACAGTGGGTGGAGGGGGGTTGCTGAACACCGTGAGGTGGCGACACTCGGTGCCACATTCGGGAACATGCTAGTGCGCACGTGGGGAGAGCCACGAGAGGGAGCAGCTGGGGTGGAGTGGGAAGGGCCCACCGGGATCAGATGGCAGGCGAGAGGGTGGCGCCAGCTGGGGACCAGCACGGACCCGGGTTCCACCCGGTGCCGAGTGGGCAGCAGCTGGCAGCCAGGCAGGCAGCAGGGTGGGGTAGTGGGTGGGAGGAAAGGGTAGGAGCCGGGGACTCCCAAGCTGCCACACTCTGCTCCCAGCCCGCTCCTGTGCCCACTTCACCCCCATGTCCCTGCTCCAGCCCGGAGCAGCTTCCAAGCACATCATGGCAGGCATCCTGGCTCGGACGCTGCCAAGTCCTGTGGACTGGGGAGAACCACGCAAGGCAATTGCGATGCACATGGTAGAGCAAGCGGGGAAGCTGACCCTCACGCTGTGGGCGCCATGCATGGCACTGCCCGGCATGAGCTCTGGCCACTGGAGCGCGGCCCCAAGAAGCGGGTTGCTGTTTCCCACTCTGCAGCCAGGTACACCGAGACGCGGGCTGGCTGGCACTTGCAACAGGTGGCTGGTCATACCGGGACGCAAGTGCAGGTGTGCTGGGCCTTGGCTTTGTGAGTCCAGGAGAAGATTCCCAGGCAGAAGGCACCTCCAGGCTTCCTGCAGCAGGGCAGAGACACAGATTCGAGATGCCACTGGCCCTGCTGTGGTGGTGGGGAGCCAGGAAAGCCCCCAGAGCTGCCTCTAGCTGGGGACTGAGTAGGGCCAGGAGCAGAGGTCCTGCAGGTGATTGCCTAAGGTGGCCTGGTCCCAGCCGGGACATCCACCCCACTGGGGCAGCCTTCCCTCCTTTCCCTGCCTGTGCACCATTCCAGCACATCACGGGCAGCTCCGGTCCCCACCACAGGCACCAGGGGTCTCGTCCAGACCACCCTCAGCGTCCTCCCTTGCCCAGGGTCACACCACTCCCTGTGTAACCCCGTGACATCCTGCTGTTTTCAGGATAAGGGCAAAACTCTCCAGTGCAACAGCCCATGACATGGGGGACAACCTGGGGGTCATGGGCACTCCTATCAGCCCTCGCCTCCTCCTCCCTGGTGACCTCAGCAGGCAGACGGGATTCTTTCTAGGTGTTCTTCTGTCCCCAGCAGACTGTGTTCCAGGCCACACAGACTGTGGCACGAGGCTGGGACCCCATGGGTTTCACTTTAACAGTTGAGAACCTGGGTGAAGGAAGATGTGAAAATGGGGACCCCAGCTGACTCATTCACCTTTGCATCTGATGATCACTGGATCTGAAGTCATCTCGCACCCAAACAATCCACATTCAAACTCCTACACATCCTTCAGAACCCTGCTCAAGCACCCCCACTTCTGGGAAGCCTCGGACTTGGAAGCCCACATAAGGGTGGTTATTCCTCCCAAGTGGCCTCTGCTATAAGCATCTGTAGTGCTACGCAGATACTGGGGACGTGGGGGTGAGGATGTCTGGGGAGAGCCACCCAGGGTCCTGGCAGCAGGCGCCTTCCAGGGGACGAACGTGGGGTGTGGGCCTTGCCCTGCGGGCAGGGGGCCTGGGCCGGGATCAGGTAGTGTTGGAGCAGGCGGCCGAGGGCAGTTCTTGGCCTACAGACTGACAGGGGCTGTTTGCCAGCCCAGTGCTGGTCGCTCATGAGGGGCCAGCTGAGGGACCTGCTTGGGCCTTCCAGGGTGGCATTCACTGACTGCTTGGACACATTAGAATGAGACTCTATCCTGTGCTGTTGACTTGCTTTATCTTTAGTGATGGCAGAGGGAGGCTCTTCTCTACCCGACTTCGCAGAATAGACCAGTGACTCGCCCAGGGTCACGCGGCTGGCCCCAGGAGGCCAGGCCCAGCGATTCGCTGCTTGCGTGTTCAGCTTTCCATTCCTTTATTTGGTGCTGGAGAGCCTTAGCACTAAGTCACATTCCCAGCCATATTCATATATTTTTAAATTTTAATTTATTATATTTATTATTATATTTTAATTTTTGAGACAGGCTCAGTAAATTTCCTAGAATGCTGAGATGACAGATCATGGCCAGGCCAGCTTTCAGGATTTGAAGGCATGTGCCCATGGAGCGCCTAGCGATCTCACGGCGAGCTAGCAGGGCAGGAGCCACTGGGTCCTGGTCCTTTCTCAGTGGCGGCACAGGGGACAGTCCTGCCCTGGATGTTGGAGGCGGGGCCAGCAGATCCGGCCCCCGCAGCCTCCCACCGCCGGGGCAGCCCCTGGGCTGACTGGCTCAGGCATTTTTCCGTCATCGTCACTGGCGTGACATGCCTGCCTCTCCCTGGCCGGGTCGGGGGCAGGAAGCCCTGGGTCTGCAGGGAGATACCCGCCGATTCCGGGAAGCCAGGATGCCGAGGCGGGCAGCACCTCCGCGGTCCGGCTGCGCGTGCGCGCGGCCGCGGGTGGCGTCAGCAGCCCTGCGGCGGCTGAGGGAATGACCGCAGCGCAGCCGGGGACAGTGGAAAAAAACCAGCCGGTCCCGGCGCCCCTGGCCGGGAAGCGGTGGAACGCCTGTCTGGTGGGGGCAGGAGGCTGAGCCAGGCTGCGCCGGAGGGGCGGCAGGTGGTTAAGCTGACAGAGCTAGTTCCCTCCTTCATGAAATCTGAATGACACGTTCAGTGAATGGACACGTTTATTAAATTTGTTTATGTGAGACAGGGTCTTGCTCTCCTGAACCCACTATGGAGCCCAGGCTGACCTGGAGCTCACGGCAATCCTCCTGCCTCAGCCTCCTGAGTGCTGGGATGACAGGTGTGCGCCACCACGCTCAGGTTTTGTGGTGCTGGGGAATCGAACCTAGGACCTTGCACATGCTAGGCAAACACCCTGACATGGGGCTACACCCAGCCAGAAGGTCCGCTCCCGGGAAAGGCGCCCTGCTGTCTGCCCCTTCTCCTGGGCAGCTGTGCCCGCTCCTTCTGAAGTGGCTCCAGACTTGCTAGCCAACCCTGGCATCCTGTTTTGGTCCGGACTGCTGACCCTGCGTGGTCCCTGTGACCCCGGGGAGAGTGGGGTCACCGACGCTGGACCAGGCCAGTGGGGCGGGGGGATGGGGGGGAGGAGACACACCCTGGCGTCCTGTGAATGGCAGTCCTTGGAAAGGAGGCCGGGTCTTCTGAATTTCTTAAAGAAACTAGACCTGCTTCTCACTATGGAAAGCGTTTTTATTTTAAAATATTAGTCCCTAATTTTAAAAAAATATCAAAAGCAAACAGGCAAAGCATACTGTGTCAGCATAATACCTAGGGAAGATGGAGGGGACATTGAAATCTGGGATTTTCTGGAACTGTCTTAGCTACTTCCTGTCAATGGGGGAAAGAAGGCCCAACACTCTCAACCTAGAGGAGAAGGGGTTTATTTGGCTCACAGCTTTGGTGGGTTCAGTCTGTGGTCAGCTCACTCCATGGCAGAGCTGGCATGGCGAGAAGGCTTGGCGAGGAGAACTGCTCAACCTGCGGCAGCCAGGGCGCAGAGAGAGGGAGCAGGAGGGACGGGAACGCACCTTCCGGGTCACACGCCCAGAGGCCCTGCCCCCGACAGCACAGTCAGCTGTGAGCTCATCTGCCGGCGGGTACCACAGCCCCACGGTCCAGCCACTTGCTGAAAACCACTCCTCTGAGTGCCATGAGGTGGGGGGACAGGGACGGAATGACAGGGGGACAGGGGACAGGGGATGGGGGAATTGGGGGTTTGATATTGAGCCACACCAGCTGTGTCCTCCTAGGCCTGGCTGACCTGGGTGTTTTGCCTCACCAGCCTCCTGCTCTGGCCCAGATGTGACCCTCTCAGGCCATGAACCTCTGTGCCCCACTGCACTGACCCTCAGCTCCTGCCATCAGCTACCCATGGATGAATGTGTGGATCTAGTCAGCGGGTGAGAAGGAGCGTGGGTGGGAGGGAGGAGCGAGGGAGAGGAAGAGGAGGGGCTTCCACAGAGGCTGCTGGACCGTGGCTCCAGGCTGGACCCAATCGAGGATCTGAGAACCCACTGTGGATGGAAGAGGGGACAGAACCCCAGCATCAGGTCCCTGCGAGGCCACCGCACCCACAGTGCACTGTCCGGGGAAGGGAGGCACTGAGAGAGGGAGGGGTGTCATATGGCAAAGCCGCGAGAAAGTACCGCCTGCCCCTGGGAGAACTCCAGGGACCTAGGCCATAGCCTTGTGACCTCGGCCAGGACTCCCGGGGCAGGCACTTGGCTCCCACGAGCGCTGACCTGTCCAGAGAGCAGCTCTGCTTGCAAAATTCTGTGACCAACCAAGAAGGAAAATGTTGGAAATTAGAATTCCGTCCCTTGGACATTTTTAAACTTCTCTTCCCAAGGCCTTATGGGTACGGTCCTGAAATCAGAGAGTGCCCGAGGCAAAGCCCAGGATGGGGAACCTGGAACGCAGGCTCCTGTCCTAACCTGCCTCGGCCTTGCTGCGTGGCCTTGGCTGGGCCTCGCTCCTTCTCTGGGCCTTAGATTTTCTTTTCTGTTTTGGGAACACATACCGCTCGGCTGTGACCCCTTGAATCTGGGGTGGCACCTCTCAAATCCAAAGCCTCTGATCAGCAGTCATGCCCAGAGCACCCAGGTGGGAGGACATCTGGGAACAGGCCAGGGCCAGTGGGGCCCCTGGATGGCAGCTTCAGCCACAGGCCAGAGCTGGGACTGCGGGATTGAACAGAAGTGGGTAGGGGAGGAGAGAGACACAAGACAGGCCAGCAGTTCTGGGACACGTACAAGCACCACCAGCCATCCCGGCCGTGTGACCTCGAGTGAGTGCCACCACTGCCTGAGCCCCCCGCCTTCCCCTGTGGCCTGGAGGTGGTGGCCGTTCGGGGACGAGGCCGGCCTGGGTCTGGCCAGGCGTATCCTACAATTGTAGAGCTTCTGGCTAAAGAGCCCTTGGGGGCCTTGAATTCCCGGACAGATGGAGGAAAATGGGTCACTAGGCACCCGTGAACCCTAAAGGCCTCATGCTTGGGTGTCAGGCCGTTCTGATGTCCCCCTTCCTGGGGACTGAGCCTCAGGGTGCTCGTTACCTGGTCACTCCTACCCCAGCCGGGGGAGGTGGCGTGTTTGTTGGGTGACTAACAGGTAGGGGCTGGGGTTTCTGCCAGATCATCTGGCTCCAGTCCTGAGTGGATCTTTGTTACTGAGCATGGTGGTCCACTGTGTCCTGAATGTTCCCTGTGTGGTCAGTCCCCCACCTGGCTTCTCAGGGAATTGACTCAGGGGCTGAGGCGGCAGGTCCCCCGAGAGCCAGGCCACCGTCTCCTGTGTGTGTGTGTCCCTCTGCTGTGGGGACAGCCCTGTCGGGCACAGGCAGGGACCTGAAGGAGGTGGGGAGTCCCTGCCCCACGTGGCCAGCCCTTTCCTGGGGCCCTGCTCATGGGCGGCAGGGGCAGGGGACAGTTGTGCAACACCTGTGTCCACAGCGTCCAACTGCTGGCCTGCATGGCCGGACCTAGGCTGCCTGACCTCCAGGGGGCAGGGAGGGCTCAGAGGCAGGGCCAGGGCCTCTGTCCCAAAACACATGGGGCCTGCTCCCTTCCCAGCTCCAGTCATGCAGAGACAGGGCGGCTCCTGGGCCTGGGTGAGGATGGGGGCGGCGGTCACGGGCTCAGAGTCAGGCGGAGGAGGGGGGGCCCCATTGCGCGGGGCCTCCGGGCCTGCTCCTCCCTGGCCAGGGTGTTGGGGCCCTAGCGGGCGGGAGCGACCTTGAAACCCCCACAACGCTCCTCACACACCTCACGTGCCACACCGACACACCTGTTGACACACACCTCACCCCACCCACGCCGCACCCACCCGCCACACGCCCCTGTGCACACCCACCTCTCGCCACTCACACCATACTGTGCACACGCACACACGTCTCCACACACACCCGATGCTCCTCACCACCATACACATACATGTACCACACACGCAACACACCACCACCCCAGCACACGCTCCTCCTCCCCTGTGCCAGCTCCGCACAGCTCGTCCTGACCTGCATCACACGCCACGGTACCCGTGCCCCACACACCTGTTCACACACACACACACTCACAGGCCTGTGGCCACGTACCTACGTCACGCTACGGGCACATCACACATATCTACAATTGACACCCACCGCTCGTGCTGTGTGTGCCTGACCCTCATACCGTGCACAATCAACACACACGCACGAGCCCCACTGGACAGGCGCCCTTTGTGCGCACCCCCCCACCTCCTGCACAGTCATGCCATGGGGCGGCGGTTCCAGCCCCTGTGACCCCAGGCCAGGCGCGGGGACTGGCTCTTCCAGCAGACCAGATGTCGGATGTTGGAGCATGGCTTCCAGGAGGTGGGAGCAACAGGCTCCAGTACCGAGTGAGGCTCCGCCTCCTGTCAGTCAGCAGCACCTGAGAATCTGATAGGAGCAGCTGGCAGGAGGCGGGGATTCTGTCTGTGCTTCCTGGTGGTCACTGCTCATCTGCCGGGGGAGCTCCTTCCAAGGCAGCGGACAGGTACTGTATGTGACCTGCAGGTTGGGGCTCCTGACATAGTGCACGCGTGCACACATACACATGCACGCACCCTTCCTGGGGTCCACAAGTCTCAGGCATGTGCCCCACAGTCTGACCTCAGGACACGCTCTCTGGACAGCTGCCCCCTTCACTGTGACTGACGTGTTGTCTGCGCACGGCCCGGGACTTCCTTCACCAGTGGTGACACCACTCAGCCCCGCAGCCCCGGCACTATCACGTGACTGAGGCTTTCTGGCAGTCACACCCAGCATGCAGCGGAGCACACGGTCTCATCCGCAGCCCAGGCTGGCCCTGCGCTCACCGTGGAGCCAGGCTAGCCTCGAGCCCATGGCAATCCTCCTGCCTCAACCTCCCCAGTGCTGGGATTACAGGCGTGCGCCACCATGCCTGTCTTATGAGGTGCTGGAAACTCGAACCCAGGGCCTTGTGCTTACTGGGCAAGCGCTTTACCTGCTGAGCTATGGCCCCAGCCTGTGAAATTAATTTTAACAGTAAATTTTATTTAATCAGGGTTTGGGAAAATGTTATCAGTTCAATATGTAATCAATATAAAAGTGATTGTGGAGATCATATCCGCTGTTTGACCCAAGCCTTGGAGCTTTCCGTCACTGTGAAGGTGCCCGAGAAGGGATAGGTCATGGCGGCTCACGGTTCCAGAGTGTCTGGTCCCTGCTCCCCTGGCTCCAGGGCAGCACGTCATGGCAGAAGGACCTGGCAGAAGGCAGCTGCCACCCCGCAGCAGCCGGAAGCAGAGCGAGTGGGAAGGTTGCCCTGGCCGGATAAGGCCACATCCCACGGCCTACTGGACACACCCCGAAGTGCTGTCCTAACCTCCTGGGCATCCCCAGGCCAGTGAGGATGACAAGGAAGCATCCCTGCCACAGTGCATCACCCATGAGCTCCTCTCAGTTCATACAGTCCACATCTCAGGCACTCAGGAGCTTCATGTGGCCAGATCCCAGATCCAACATGGGTCTGTAGGCTGAGGCAGGAGGATTGCCATTCAAGCCCAGCCTGGGCAATTTAGCCACTTAGCAAGACCCTGTCTCTTAAAAACGGAGCTGGGGATGAGCTCAGTGTGCAGGCCCTGAGCTCTGTCTCCAGTGTCACCATCAGTAACCAGCAGCAGTAATAAATAATATGATAGTTTTGAGCTACCCAGGGAATGTCACCAGCCTCCTGAGTCCCCTGTGAAGCAGCCCAGCCTGAGCCTGGGCCTGTCCTGCACACAGCCCCCAGCCCTCCCCTCCGTGCATCTGGGGACCAGGGGCTGTTCCCAGGCAGGACTGTCACCAGGCAACGGCCCCAGGGAGGGCTCAGGTCTCCGGCACCTGCCTGCCGGCCTCCTGGGTGCCCGTGGGGCGGGACGGGGCGGGTCCCTTCTGTCTCCAGCCTCCTCCTGTTTATCTGTGCTCAGTCCTGGTGCGGTCCCGGACCCAGCAGGAGGCCCATGGAGCCTGGGGTCACAGGCCACAGGGGACAAGGGCCAGACACCGGAGCCATGGCGCTTCACCATTGATCCAGCCCTGGCCAGCCTGGTGGGGGAGGAGAGTCTCTGGCCTGAATAAACGGAGCTCCTGGGGCGGTGTGCAGGCCCGGCACCCACGGCCGCTCCTGCAGGTGAGCAGGGGGCTCCGGGACCGGGGACTTGAATCTGTGAATGACCAAGTGATGACCCCTCCGACAGCCAAGCTGTCCCCCGGAGGCCTGAGCCCGCTGCTCTGAGGCCAGGCCTGTGGGGCCTTCGCGTCCAGGGAGTGACCCGGGAGAAGGCACAAAGGTGACAGAGGTGGGGTGGAGAGCTCAGGGAGGGGCGGCCCTGCTGTGTCAGGGCCACAGTGCACGTCGCTGGTGGCCGGGCTTAGGCAGGCAGGGACGGAGGCAGGCCTGATTCCTCGGGCCATGTCCCCTCTGCTGGTCCTGCAGGACTGGACATGTTGCCCCCCTCCACCTCATGGAGACCCACCCACACCGTGTGACCCCGGCACCAACAGGACCCGTGGGGTTGGGGGGTGTCCACGTGGTATACCTACGTGCCTGGGTGCCGTGAAGCCGTGTGTGTGCCCCTCAGCACGTGGCCTGGGGTGTCTTGTGGGTTTGTGCATGTGGCCGGGACTCCCTCACATAACAAGTCTCCCCTATGCCCAGCCACAGGGGCTGGTGGCCAGGATTGCTTCGGGCACGGACGGCCGCATTGGCATGGCCTTCCACAGTCCTAGGTCAGAATCCTTGCTTGGCTCTGCTTTGCCCTGGCCAAGTGACTTCATCTCCTGGTTCCTCAGTGTCCCCAGTCACTAAATAGAGAGCCGAGGGGTGGGTTTGTACCTCAGCAGGTCAAGCACATGTCTAGTATGCATGCGGTCCTGGGTTCAATCCCCCCAAACCATCTAAAAATCGGTCAGTTTGGTGGCTCACACCTACAATCTGAGCACTCAGGAGACCGAGGCAAGAGAACTGCTGTGAGTTCGAGTCCAGACTGGGCTACACTGTGAGTCTGGGACCAGCCTGGACTGCAAAGTGAGACCCCGTCTCGAAAAAAATTAAGAAATAAAATAAATACATAAGCAGACAGCAAAACCAATCCCCCCTGCCTGCTCAGGAGGTCCCGGCCGCCATCAGGGCACAGGGTCACCATGGCAGCAGGGTGCAGGCCCCTTCCAGGGGCTCGCTGCTGGGGAGAGGATGCCCGTGTTGGGCGCTGCCCCCTGCAAGAGGAACAGCAGCCCAGGCACGAGAAAGATGGCAGGGTGGGAGGAGCAGGCCAGCCACATGTGCACGCAGCACCCTACGCCCCGTGGGAGGGTCCAGGATCTTCCTGGTCAGCAGGAGCAGCCCAGGGGAGGGAGGTGGTCACAGGAGACACATGGCGTGTTGTGCGCTAGGAAGAAGCACCCCGCAGCAAGGGGGAAAGACTTGAGGGTGGGAAAGGCTCCAGCCCTGAGGAAAACTGAAGGCAAGCCTCCCAGGCAGAGGCGTGGCAGGTGCAAAGACCCTGAGGTGGATATGTTGGCAGGCCAGCAAGGAGCTGGGAATTGGTACAGAAGTAGAAGGAGGATAGGAAGATTCGTGGGGTCCCCGGGCCTGGGCTTACAGATATGTGGGAGCCAAGCAAGGTTTGTGAGCTGGCACGTGGTGGGTGCGCCACCCTGGTTGTTGTGCATGAATTCATTGGTGCAGGAGTTAAGGTGGCAGATGATGTGGCTGGGGTGATGGTGGGAGCCATGAGGGGCCAGTGAGAGCCTAGATTCTGGGGGCTCTTCTGGAGGGCAGCAGTGGAGACATGGAAAACAATAGCAGGAGGAGAGGGGCGTCTGCCCACAGAACCCCTGCTGGGTGAGGCCCCGAAGAAGATGGGGGGTTGTGCCATTTCCCCTGTGCAGGCACAGAGCCTGGCACCATGTGGGCACTCAACCAAAGTGGGGTGACTCGGGCACCAAATATGGGCCTCACAGGCCGGCTCCCTGTCACCCCATCTGAAGCCCCCATGTCCACTTCCAGGACGCAGGGGTCACAGGAGAGACTGCAAGTGGGACTGTCTAGCGATTTGTTCATTCCTCCGACTTCCGCTCTGTGGCTCTCCCCGTGCTGGGCACCAGGGGACCCAGAGGTGGCCAAGACACAGGCTCTGCTTTCGGGACTGGGGACCAAGGCTAGGCCCAGAGCCAGGTGTGGCTTTGCTCAAAGGAGCAGGTGGCCCCAGAAGCCTGGAACCCATGGCTGGCAGGTGCTCTGGGAAGGATCCTCACAGTCTGGGTGGGGTGGCACAGGCCCAAGGGACAATGTGCGAGGTGAACATTAAGCCTTCAAAAAAAAATAGGGCCCCGTGACACAGGCCTGTCATCTCAGAGCTCTGGGAGACTGAGGCAGGAGGATCACAAGTTCAAGCCCGGCCTGGGCAACTTACACAGCATCACCTGTGGGAGCAGGAGAGGAGATGGCCGGGGCCTACGTGGGTAGGGAGGGGCTGCCCCATGCGGGGACATGAGTCCCAGAAACCGGACACTGTCAGGTCTGGAGTCTGAAGACCAAACTACAATCAGGGACCCTGAGAGCGGTGGCAGTTGTCATTTGTCTGTGATTTGCTGGCTCACAAGATGCATCCCAGAGTAGAGAAGGTGCGGGGACACAGACCGTGGGTTCAGCCCCGTGACCCGCTGTGTGACTTAGTCCCCTCTGGGCTTAGTTCTTTCATCTCTAAAAATGCCGGATATGGGAATCCCAGTGGGAAAACGAAGCCAGGAGAAGCCGGGATGGGGCTGGCAGAGCACGCTGGCTCGCAGTGTCCACGTGCTCACAGTGGGGACCGCGTGAGGTGTCATCGAAATGTACAAAAAAATGAAGATTAAATTTAAAAAGTATCACAGTGGCCGACGTATTGCCACGAATCCCCCTCCAGATCCTCGCCCCCCTTGGGACACGCTTAGCCCGTCATTCTTGCTGCTTTCAGAAGCAGTCCTGGAAGCCCTCCTGGAGGAGTGTGATTAAAACCCAGTGCCAGAAGCACGTTTGTGATGACACTGTGCCGCCTCGGCCTCATCCGCCCTCGTTTCTGGGTTTGCCACCATGTCACTCTGGTTCTTACCCAAATTCAAACTGACCATAAAAGGGAAATGTCTTGCCCGGCTTCCGGACATAGAGGCAGCCATGAGACTGTGACTACGGACAATCTGGGGAAGGGGACCTGCGGCAGAACGTGGGACACGGGTGTGTGAGGGGGGTTGACGGGCTCCTGGCTGTGTGTCTTTTGCTGTGACAATTTTGTGGGGGGACAGGGTCTCACTCTGCAGCCCAGGCTGGGTCCTGAACTCACTATGAAGCCCAGGCTGGCCTTGGACTCCCGGCAATCCTCCTGCCTTGGCCTCTCAAGTGCTGGGATTACAGGCATGTGCCACCATGCCTGGTTTATGTGGTGCTGGGGAATCGAACTCATGCTCAAGCGCTTTAACTGCTGAGCCATTCCTCCAGCCCCTGTAACAACGTTTTTTATAAAATTTAAACATTTCACGCAGGGCAGGCAGGCGCTGGGACTTTGGGGCCTCTGGCTGTGGGGAGGAGGAGGGGCTCAGCCCAGCAGGGCCAGACTGCGCAGCCTGCCACCTGTCCCCAGGCCGGCTCCCATCCCCTGTGGGCTGGCCCACCACCCCCCTTCAGTCCCCGCTACTGGGACTGTCACCGTCTGCTGGAAAGGCAGGTCACAGCCTGGGCACAATATGTACTCCCTTAGCCAGGCACAGTGGAGTCCCCCTAAAGTCCTAGTACTCCGGGAGGGTGAGGCAGGAGGATCACCAGCTTAAGTCTAGCCTGGGCAACATAGCGACTTACTGGAAATTTGTCTCAAAGTGAGAAATGAAAAGGCTCTGGATTCCATTCCCTGGCGCCACATAAAAATTAACCGGGCGTGGTGGCACATACCTGCACTGTCAGCACTCAGGAAACTGAGGCAGGAGGATTGCCGTGAGTTCAGGACCAGCCTGGGCTGCAGAGCGAGACCCTGTCTCAAAGACTGAAACATAAAATCTAGATAAGGCTGGTGGTGTCGTTCACTGTGGGCCCAATTCCAGTACCGGGAAACAGCAACACCTCGCTACAAATGCCAGCCTGCCTCAGCCCTGCCCTGTCCCCCAGGATGCCCACGGCTGAGGCCCCCCAGGCGGCTGGCGGCCAGGGAGACTGCGATGGCGAAGACGCAGAGCCAGAGGGGATGTTCAGGGGCCCTGCGGATCCCAGGAGGAAGGCCCGGGACATTGTGCGCCTGGCACCGCTGTGGCTGGCCCTGGTGGCGCTAGTCTCCGCAGGCGTGATGCTCTGGTATTTCCTAGGTAATGGCTGGGCCTCTGCGGGAGGGGCTGGGGGGGGCGTTGTGGGGAGCCCAGCGGGACAGGTGACATTTCCAGCCTCCTAGTGCCGGCCACTCTCTGGGCGGCATCCCGCTGCATCCCTTGATGTGGCCACGTTGCTGGGTCTCTGGGATGGGTCCTTCTCCTACCTCTTGGAACCAGCAAGCTGCTGCATGTAAACACGGCGGACCTGGCCTGTGGCCTTCCAGTGGCCTGGGTGGGAGCCGGCGCAGCACCTCTGCTCCCTTGAGCCGGCCTGGGAGCCTCTGGGTCACGGCTCCGGTCTCTGGGGCTTGGCGTGAGTTGGGGGGCCGGAGGGCAGGGATCAGCCGCCTGGGGGGCCTCCGCCAGCCCCTTCCTCCTGTCTGGCTGCGGCCGTGGCTGGCCGATGGGTCCTCTGCAGCTGTCCTGTCCAGGGCCCAGCGGTCACAGCTGGCCACTGCCCTAGGGGCTTGAGTATCTACTGAGTCTGACCCTAGAGTGGATGGAGAGAGAGAGAGCGGGATTCATGGGACCCACGGGGGTGGCAGTGAAGGCCCTGCACCCTAGAGATGGCCACCTGGCCATGGAGACGCGAGCCCAGTCCTCATGTCCTGCTGTGGAGGTGGACACCACCTGGGTAGAGGCAGTCAGGGCCCACGGCCGGCGGACAGCCTGGCTGCCCCTAAGGACTCGAGTCTGCTGATTAAACGGACCTCGAGCAGCACCAGGGAACGTTTTCTGTGTTCGTTTGGGTTCGCAGCCCTGGTTCAGCCCAGGCGCTCTGGGCCCAGCAGGCTGGGGCACTACCATTCTAAAGTTTTCGTTTAAAACAGGGCCTCGCGACGTTAGCTGGGCAGGCCTCGAGCTGTGGTCTCCTCCCTTGGCCTCCTGAGTAGCTGGGGTCACTGAGGTGCGCTGCTGTGTCCGGCTTCCCTGCTTACTTATTTTTTATTACCACGTCTTTGTGGTACATGATCGTAACAATCAGCTGGACAGGCTGCATGTTGACACACTGACACTCAGCTCGCTTGGTTAATGTACTTGCTTGGTGAGGTTTCTGTTTTTTGAGTCCTGGGAATTCAACTCAGGGATATTGCGATATTTAGCTAAGTCCCAGCTTTTTTTTTCCCTCCAATCTTTTTATTTTGAGACAGAGTCTCGCTAGTTGCCCAGGCACCCTCCTGCCTCAGTTTCCTGCATAGCTGGGGCTACAACTGTGCTCCAGCATGCCAGCTAGACGGTATTGTTACCAGCTGGATCTCCCTGCGGAATTTGGCCCACTGGGAGGAAGGGGGTCCCCACTGTGGAGCGGCGGTTGGGGAGGGGTCTGCCTCGCCCAGAGGGAGCCCACCCCAGGGGGCACAGTGCTGGGTGCCCAGGTGGGACTCACAGGGGCTCCTCAGAGCTCAGCAGCCCACTGGGGACACATGCTGGGCACCTGCCACAGGCCAGAAGCTCCTGAACTGCATGGCCTGTGGGGCCTTGCCAGGCTGTGGGTAATGAGTCTTCGGGATAAAGCCAGCCAGAGTGCTGCTGCAGGCCTCGTCACGCACGTGTGGAGGAGCCTGGTCACCCCAGGGCCACCTGGGGTGTGCCGGGCCACCGCGGCCGGGTGAGGCCGCCCTCAAGGGACAGGAGGCTCTCCCAGTGCTGTTAGGTGCTGCAAGACACGCAGGGACACGGGTCACGGATGTCCCGTGCCGCCCCTGAAACATACTGGACAAGCTCCTGCCTCAGGGCCTTTGCCCACGCAGGCCCCTTTGCACGTGCAGGCCTGCAACGCTCTTGTCACGAATGTGCCTCTGCGTGCCTAGCCCATGACCTTCTTCTCTGGCCTCCCTGCTGCAGCCGGTCCCGAGCCTCTAGTTTCAAGGCCTGTGACTCCCAACACAGGCTGTACAGGGATTTATTGTTTTCCTTTCTACATGACCAGCTCTGAAGGCCAATGTTCTCCCTCCACCGGCACACCGAGCATTCTTCACATAACAGATTCCTGATAAACATTTGCTGCGGGCTGGGAGCAGAGCTCAGGGATCGGAGCACTTGCTTAGCACAGACAGGGCCCTGGGGTCGGTGCTCGGCACCACACGACAAGTAGCCAGGCGGGGTGCTGCATGCCTGTAACCCCAGCATTGGGAGGCCAAGGCGGGAGGATTGCTGTCAGTTGGAGGCCAGCCTGGGCTCCACGGGGCAGGACTAGCCTGGGCGACATAAATGTTTGTTAAGCCTGTGAACAGGGGGCACACCAGGGTTGTGACTCTCTGTATGTCAGTCAGAAAGGTCTTTGCGGATGGGAAAACTGATGACGTCACTCCTCAGTCACATCTCCCATGGTTCCCTCTGCTCCCCCGGCCTCTCTCCCCTTCTAATGCTCCAGCCAGGCAGGCCTGGTCTTTACCATGAGTCCCATGGCCACAAGGCATTTGCACATTCTGCCAGTCATTTTCCCCTTGCTGGGACAAAATACCTGATACTTGCCACTTAAAGGCGAGCTTTACTTGGCTCACAGGTGGGTTCAGGACAAACACATCAGAAGCAGCCAGGAATTGCAGAGAGAAAGGAAGAGCTGGGATCAAGGATGCACTTCCGGGCCGCACCCAGTGGCTGGCAGAGCCAAGTTCTGTTTTCTGGGAATGCCCCTGCGGTGACCCCGCTGCAGAGCACTGTGCCCTCGCTCCAGTCACCCCGCCAACACACGAGACTCGGGTGACATTTCAGACCAAAGCCGTAAGGCACAGGCACCACACCCGCCCGCAGCCTCCCGGTCCCCACATCCGGTGGGGTCGGGGTCACCGTGGCCCTGGCTGCGTCCTCTGACACATCTCCTGACACCCCTTGGTGGTACTTGTCGCATGCAGCTGCCCTGTCCTGAGTGCTCCCGTGATGGCTGTTTTACCCGCGCTGTGCCTGCCAGGGCCACCAGGCCCATGAGTCGCCGGCCGTGTCCCGGGTGCAACAGCCTGTCCCGGGGGATCTCCGGGGCACCGCCTGTTGTGAGCCTCTTGCCCGGTGTCAGCCTGTTAATAGATAAGTTTCGGATGAGCTCGATGACATGCCAGGAACAAAGGCCATGCGGCAGGTGGCCACGGAGGTCCAGCATAGGATTCGGCAGTGGGAGAAGGGGGGTAGGCGGTGCCCGTCCCACCTGTGGCCTCGGTCACCCACACATCCCTCCTGGGCAGGATACCGGGCCGAGGCGACAGTCAGTCAGGTGTACGCAGGCAGCCTCCGGGTGCGCAACCGCCACTTCTCCCAGGACCTTGCTCGCCGGGAGTCCAGCGCTTTCCGGAGTGAGACCACCAGGGCCCAGAGGACGGTAGGCACGGGTGGTAGGGTGGGGGGGGGGGCTCCAGGCCTGTCCAGGCACCCAGTGAGCACCTGGAAGGGACTGTGCCAGGCGGGGGTCAGGGGAGTTAGCCGACCCTGAGTCCGGTGGGTGTGGACTATGGCCAGATGTGGCTCAGGGACATTTGGGTAGCAGACACGGGCCCCGGGCTGTCCCCGTTTGGGAGTGTGGCCTAAGTGCTGGGGTCACATCCTGCTTGGGCCTCAGGGGGACCTTGGGGAAGGACCAGCAGTGCCCTTAACAGTTGAGGGGTCCACTCCAGCCCCTCTGCTCCACGCTGCAGGGCTCCCACTGAGTTGCTGGGGTGATCCCAGGAGCCCCTCAGCTGAGGAGTCAGCAGGTACAGCGGCTCCCCACCCCCAGTGGGCACCCCGAGGTGCCCTCCCCACTCTCCCTGCTCCACAGCAGCCCATGGGCTGGCCGCCTGCTGTCCCTCTTCCCCGGCCCAACTGCAAGTCACCGTCACCTCCACAGATACCCCTCGCCTCCCATTCTGGGCACAGGGTGTGCCCCAGGGGAACCTGCCCTGAGGCCCTGGTGTCACAGACGGAGGTGGCCTGGTGCTGTGGTTTCTGTGACGCATCATCCTGCGGCGGCCAGGCCTTGGCCCGGGCAGAGCCCGGCCTGCAGCCCCACCGGGAGCAGGCTGCCAGCCTGGGCGCAGAGAGGATCCCAGCGGGGCCTCACAGAGTTGGGGGGTGACTTGGCCAGGGCAGAGGGGCTGTGTAATGCAGGCTAGGTGACAGCCTGCGGGGTGGCTGGGGAGGTGGCCTGGTGTGCCAGGGATATGTCCTCACCTGCGGGCTGGCTCCGGGATACAGCTGGGAGGAGCAGGGCCTGGGCTGCCACTGGAAGGGGGTCACACAGGCCATCACATGTCCCCTCGTAGCTCCAGGAGCTGATCGCCAGCACCCGCCTGGGCGCCTACTACAACTCCAGCGCTGTCTACAGCTTCGGGTGAGTGCCACTACCCACCCAGTCCCGGGGGCACCAAAGACCCAGAGGATGGGAGGAGCTGGAAGCAGCAGGCCTTGGTGCCCAACAGATGGGGCCGCTGGGCTGCGGGGCGGGCACTGGGCTCCCCCCGGGACCTCCCCTTGCCGAGCTCCATGTGCCCAGCTGTCGGATGGGTGCAGTGGCATGGCAGGGTTCATGCTGCCCCCGGGGCCAGGCCGTGTGGGGGAGGCCTGGTAAGCATTCAGCAATGCCAGGCTGGCCTGGGATGCTGAGGCAGGAGGATCACACGTTCAAGGTCAACATGGGCAACTCAGTGACTTCCTGAGACTCTCTCTCAAAAATCAAGACAAAGAAAGGTGGGGATGGAGCTCCGTGTGAAGGCCCAGCGAAGGTCTTCAGCGCGGCCAGGGGGTTGAGGGCACATGCCTGGCCACATGCGATTTGCACACTCGATGTGTGGCTCAGCACCCGTGCCTCAGTTTCCTACCTGTACGTGGGGTCAGAGGTCAGCAGGTGGCTGCAGTGCAGTCCACCCAAGCCGTGCTGGGGCAGGTCGGGGACTCAGGTTCCTTCCTGGCCCCTGTCGCCCATGTCCACCCCAGGGAGGGCCCCCTCACCTGCTTCTTCTGGTTCGTGCTGCAAATCCCGGAGCACACCCGGCCCGTGTTGAGTCCGGAGATGGTGCGGGCACTGCTGGCGGAGGCACTACTGGCCAACAGTTCGGCCCTTGCTGCCGGCAGTGGCGAGTATGACGTGGACCCCGAGGCGCTGGTGGTCGTGGGTCAGTACTGGGCAGCAGGCGGGAGGCTGGGCAGGATCACGGCAGGTTGGGGCATCTTGGGTGGATCTCAAGTGAGGCTGGCTCTGGGGCTTTTCTGTTTTAATTTCACGGGTTTTGGTTTATTTCTTTGGTGGGTTCGTGTTTATTTGTTTCCGTTTCCTTTTTGACAGAAGCCAGTGTGAAAGACATAGTTGCGCTGAATTCCACCCTGGGTACGCTCCTTTCAGTTCTGTTTCCTCGTTTTCCTTTCGAGTTGGAATTGTTCTTGGCTTGGTCCAATGTCAGGGACACTCACAGCTCCCCTGGTGGCTGCAGGGGGTCTGGCCTGGGGACCCCCAGGGACACCCAGAGGACTCAAGATGGGCCGGGTTGGGGATCGCACTGGGTCTGGGGTGTGGGCAGTGGGAGGCCATTGTGCGTGTCGTGTGCATGGTGTGTGTTGTGGGCATGGGGTGTGTCGTGGGCATGGTGTGTTTTGTGGGCTTGGTGTGCATTGGCTACCTGGGTCCCAGAAACCTAACTCTGCTTTTCCACCTGGAGTCACCATGCCCACAAGCCACTGCTTCTGCCAAGGGTAGGAGTACTGTCAGCCCAAGGTATACACTTTGGTTTGCATTGAAAACTTGAACCATTGGTGTGGCGTGGAGCGTGTCTATGATCCTGGTGCTCTGGGAGGCTGAGGCAGGAGTATTCAGAACTCAAGCTGAGCTGGGGAAACTTAGTGACTTAGTGAGACCCTGCCTCAAAACAAACAAAAAACCAGGAGCTCAGTATAAAGGCCCCGGGTTCAACTCACAGGACTGAAGGAAAGAAAAAGTCCCTTTCAGGTAGCATTCCTTTCTATCCAGCTGGGAAGATGCTTCTTTAGTGATTGAGGTGCTGGGGTCATAATTTTCAAGCAGTTAAAACCATGATCCCACATAAAGATACAATGGGAAAATGTCACAGATTTAGTTAACCCTGTAAGGAGGACTCCCACAATTGATTGATCAACCTATTGGGTTTGTTTTGAGGCGTGGTCTTGCTGTGCAGCCTAGGCTGGCCTTGAACTCACGGCAATGCTCCTGCCTCAGCCTCCCAAGTGCTTCAATGACAGGCGTGCGCCACCAGCCAGGTTTATGTGGTGCTGGGGAATGGATCCGGCCACATGCTCACTGTCCCAACTGTGCCACAGCCCAGCCTAGCCATCTGCCTAGCATCAGTGGAAGGAAGAATGCGGAAACAGGGTCCCCAGGTTGGACACCAAGCTAGTTAGTGTCCCCAAGGGCGATACAAGTAGAACCTTGAGGTGATCTTTGGGGTGATCTTATCTTTTTGAGTGGACTAAAGTCATTTGCAGCTTACCAGTCTTCTACAGGTTAACACCTGACCCCACGGAGCTGGGCCTGGGTCCCCAGAGGTGACAGTGGGTCAGAGGTGTCACTCCTGAGACCCTTAGCCGACCTTAGCAGACCTTTGCCCTGGGACAGGTTAGCAGACCTGGCCTGTCCTGTCTGCCTGTGTGTGGTCCCTGAGCTAACAAGGAATTTTACACTTGCCAGGTGTGGTGGCACATGTCTATAATCCCACCACTTGGGAGGCTGAGGCAGGAGGACTGCCATGAGTTCAAGGCCAGCCTGGGCTATAGAAAGACCCTCTCTCTCTCTCTCTCTCTCTCACTCACACTCACACACACACACACACAAATTATAGGGAAAACATTTGTGCAAAATTATTTTCTCTCTTATTCTAGAAATGCTTACAGAATCGCTTTGATTTTAAGACTAAAACTATTTACTCTCTGATCCTTCCCACAAGTTCAGTGACCCCTGACCTAGGACAACGCCCCTGGAGACCTCGGAGCAGGAACTCTGTGACACTTTTAGTAATAAAACCAAGGACCCCCGAAGAGTTTTTTTTTTTTTTCTGTAGATGGAAAGGACCAACATTTACCATAGCAATGAAACAGAGACGTGTAAAAGCCACTTATTAACCCAGTCAGTCTAACTAAGCAGCAGGGTGACAGTTCAAATCCTCCAGGCAACTTCCTCCACACCAGGCCCCTGCTGTACATGGCTGCAGCCTCCCTCTTACCCTCAGGGGAGCTCTGAGCCCCAAAAGAGAAGCAGACACATCAACAGACTCTCAGAGCCCCAAGTGCCAGGACTAGAATAGAAGGCCCTGGGGAGGGAGTGGAGGAGATGGCTCCCAGGGGAAGGAGGGGGACTCCAGGGGCTGCCATCCCAGAGCCCTAGAGACGCAGTGCTGAGCGCTGGGACCCGGGGAGGAAGGAAGGAGTCGCTGAGCCTGCAGCCTGTGTCAGGCTAGGCCCAGGGAGAGGGACGGACCTGTGAGGTCCCACAGGGGAAGGGCGCTGCAGGTGGGGGGGGGGGACAGCAGAGTGAAGGACAGGGCAGGATGCACAGGCATTTCCTTGTGTCCCCTCCAGGTGACGGAGGGGCTGTGCCAAGCACCCTTACAGGCATCCCCCCACTTAATTAGCCAGAGAAAGAGAGAAAGACAGACTTATTCAAATGGCGAGCAAAGCATCACTTTGAGCAAGATTTCAAGAATACAAACCTCAAACTGGGTATGCCGTACCCATAATCCCAGCACTCTGGGAAGCTGAGGCAGGAGGATCCCAACTTTGAACCCAGCCTGGGCAAGTTAGTGACTTAGTGACAACCTGTCTCAAAAACTGAAAATAATAGTAATAATAAAGGCTGTTGAGGTATCTCAGTGCAAAGGCCTTGGTTCTAGCCCCAATATGGCCAAATCAGATCAATCTGCACCCCAAGAAACAGGCGACCCCTTTCCCCAGCTGCTGACGGAGGCAGGTAGTGGGGCCTGGCTCCTTCATGGGTGGGCAGGTCCAGGCCTGTGGCAGGGGAGGCCACTTCCCCAGGGGAGTCAGGCTAGCTGGGGGCTCCGGGACAGAGCCTCTGTTTCCTTCCTGGTCTTCAGAACCACCAAAGGAGGGGACAGGGCTTGTGCCTGTGTCCACACACCAGATCTCACAGTGACTGAACCACGGGCCTGAGCCACACAGCTGAGGCGCGGGTCGGGGTACGGGTGCCAGGACAACAGTTCAATCCCAAGCTCCTCTGCCAACATCTCGGTTCATTCCTAAACCCTCACGGTGCTTCCTGGCAAAGCCCCGCCTGCCTGCGCCCAGGCTTCTGCTGAACCTCCGATTGGACAGTATCTGTTGGTTCTCTGCGGGTGCTCAGTAGCTGCTGTGCAGGGCGGGCGGGTGGTGGAGGGTGGTGGTTAGAAAGTTCTAGCATTACAGGGGCTGGGGTGTGCCTCAGTGGTTAGAACACTTGCCTAGCATGTGCAAGGCCCTGGGTTTGGCCCCCAAGCACTATGAAAAATTAGCCAGGCTTCGTGGTGAGTGCCTGTAATCCCAGCACCCCGGGGCTGAGGGAGGAGGACAGCTGTGAATTCGAGGCCAGCCTGGACAGGGCAAGATTCTCAAAATAGAAAAAATAAAGTTCCAGCAATGCAAGAAAGCCCAGGGATTAAAGACAGGAGAGGTGTGGGGTGACAGAGAAGGGGGTGCACAGGGGCACGGTGATATGGGCCAGGCCTGAGCCCCGGTGGGGCTCTCTGCCGACTCCTAGTCCTTGTGACACCCGCGAGGGTGGGAGATCGCCCTGAGCTGGCCAAGGCCCAGGGAGGGCTCTGTGGCGACAAGGAGAAGCCAGATCTATGTGGCCCTGGTCTGTAAGTTGGATGCACTTATAAGATCCTGTTTGCCCTTTCCGGCTCCCCGCAGAGGGTGTGGGGGCCTCTTGCCTCCCGCTCGCAGCCGGGTCCCACTGCTCAAGGCCTCTGCTCAACTGGAGGCTGTGAACCTTGGAGCTCACCTCCGCAGCCCGGTCCCTGTCCCCCTCCTCTGTGCGCTGGCTCTGGGAGTCTGTGGAATGAATGAGCCCTGGACCAGAGCGTGAATGCATGAGCGGGGCTGAAGGAAAGCAGCGGCAGGGGCGGGCGGTGGGCGTGGCCCCTCTGGCCCCACCCACCCGGCCTCCGCCCCACTCCTCCCAGCGGGGGAGGGGGGTCTGTCCTCCCTCTAACAGGGGTCAGGGGGGCTGTCGCTCTCCAGGCTGTTACCGCTACAGCTACGTGGGCCAGGGCCAGGTTCTGCGGCTGAAGGGCCCCGACCACCTGGCCTCCAGCTGCCTGTGGCACCTGCAGGGCCCCCAGGACCTCATGCTCAAACTGCGGCTGGAGTGGACCCTGGCCGAGTGCCGCGACAGGCTGGCCATGTACGACACGGCTGGGCCGCTGGAGAAAAGACTCATCACCTCGTGAGTCCCGGGGAAGCGGAGGAAAGGCAGAGTGGGAGGTGGGGTCAAAGGTTGCACTCCACGCGCTGAGACTAGGGGCCTAGGTGAGCAGAGCGGGCGGTGAGCATGCTTCCTCTCCCGCTTTGAGCCTCAGTTTCCCCATGGGGAACAGCAGTTGTTCTAGGTGACCCCTAGGCTCAGCTCTGGGGGCTCCATGGCTAGTTGGAATATTTCAGAATTTGACAGCAGCCTAGACTTCCAGGTCCACTCTGCTGCTTCCTGACTGTGTGGCCTTGTGGAAAGTTACTGTGCCTCTCTGGGCCTCGGTGTTCTCAGCTATAAAATGGGATTACGATCACACTTACCCTTCAGGATTGTAAGAATGACCTTCGCGCATGGCGGGCATCCAGAAACGCCCGCCCCTGTGACTATGGTTCTACACAGTCTGGTCTGGACCCAGCCATGGGGCTGTGATGGCAAGGACAATTCGACATTGATATTTGGCAAGTGGGGAGCTACTGAAAGTCCTTGAGCAGAGGAGTAGGGCTGTAGGACATGGGGTATGGTACGGAACAGAGAAGAGACCTTAGCCAGTCAGAGGGTGGGGGAGGTGGGGGCGTGCTGCAGATGGCTGTTATGTCCTGCATCCTGGCTGTCCCCTCCCCTGGGGTAGCGCAGGCCCTCTGGGGCAGGGAGCTGTGGTTTGTGTTGACTGAGCACTCACTCTGAGCCCGGGTCCCAGACTCTGATGTACCACGTCCCTCTGATGCCATCAGAGGCATCAGCGTTCAAATGCTGGGAAGTCAGCCTCAGGTTCCCTGAGTCACCATCCTAGAGAGGCTGCACCCCATCCCCCCATCCTGCGTGGTGACCTCGATCTGGGGTGTGTGTGGGTGTATTTGGGCCACCACCTGACTTCCAGGTCTGGAGGGCGTGGGCCCTTTCGGGGCTTCCCTCTCCAGCGCCTCCTCCCCTTAGCCAGCCGCTGGGCAGGGCACTTGGTGGCCAGGCTCAGCCCTGTCCCTGCCCATGGGAGTGCCCTGCCCACCCACCAGGATCCCTGGAGAAGGACTCCGATGACTGGGGTCCTCAACTGTACCCAGAGCCGAGCTGGGAAGGGTGGTGGGTGGGGCCTTTGGGCTGACCCTCACTCTGCCCTCAGGTCGACTAAAGCATTTTCTTGGCAAGGGTTCTGTAGAAATTTAGTGAGAGAAACGCCCCCAGTAACAGGAGCTGGTGCCCTCAGAGAGGAGGAGACACCTGCCGGGGAACACACACCTAATATCTATCCCTGCTTCCCTAGGACGTGAACCTGAGAGGCCCAGGAGGGGTGTGGGGTGCCAGCAGGCAGGCACCCAGCAGAGGCTCAAGCTAGCCCCGTGTCTGGGGAAAGGAGACCCCTGCTCACCTGCAAGGCAGAGGTGGGGTGCCCGCGCTGGATCCTGGGCACCGAGCGTCCCCTGGGGAGCAGCCTGGGCCCGTTACGCCTGAACTGGCTGTGGGACTGTGAGGATGCCCTAGTGGCAGCTGCCAGGCTGTTTGGCAGACTTCGGGGACTCACTTGCCAGGGTGTCTCCAGCTGTGAAGACACTGCTCCCTCCATTAAGGCCTAGTGACACACAGTAGGCCCACAGGAAGGGGCTGGGTTGCACACGCTAGAGAGGCAGGGGTCAGCTTCAAGGGACTTGGTTTACAGAGCCAGGGAAGTCGTGAGCGGGGTCGAGGGTGGGGCACTTCAGTCTGAGATGGGCATATCAGGGGCACCTCCAGGTATGAGAGGGTCCGCCTGTCGTAGCAAGCCTGAGCACATACCTCGCCCTACCGTGCTCACGGGGCCTCAGTTTCCCCACTTTGACAATCTCAGAAGAGCCTTTCAGGGTGACGTCCCAGCATTCTGCAGTCAGGAATTCCAGCCCCAGGTTGATGTTCTGAGGCCTCAGGCCCCAGCGTCAGCACCCACTGCACGCTCTTCCTTGCCCTGCTCAGCGCCAGGCCAGCAACTGGTGTGGATGGCCAGAGTGGGCCGCTCTGCAGCTGCCAGCCTGGCCCTCTTCCAGGACCGCAAAGGGTCTCAGGTGATGCTGAGGGGTGGAAGGAGGCTGTCAGAACTGGGATATCTGTTGCAGTTCTGAATCTGGGCAACTCCCTCCCTGTTATCTGGGAAGCTGGTCTGACCTTTGAAGGGCCTCTGCTCAGTCCCTGGGCCCAGAGAGGAGGAGACACCTGCCCATGAACACACAGCAGCTGGTTATAGACACAAGCCTAGAGTGTGGAGGCACTGACCTCAAGGGGCCAGACGTGCTGCCCACCCTGTCCACTCCCCACGAAGACCCTGCCCCTCCCTTGCCATCCTTCTCCCACCAGGGTCTACGGCTGCAGCCGCCAGGAGCCAGTGGTGGAGGTCCTGGCGTCGGGCGCCATCATGGCAGTGGTCTGGAAGAAGGGTCTGCACAGCTACTTTGACCCATTCGTGCTCTCTGTGCAGCCCGTGGCCTTCCAAGGTGAGAGGTCAGGGGCCAAGGGGCAGGTGGGCAGATCTGGGGCCCTCCCCAGACACACCCCTCCAGGTCCCGCCCAGCTGGCCCTGCCACTGACCTGGCTCTGGACTTGGGGGTCTCCGACACGGGTCCCAGAGAGTTTAGTGACTGGCTTTGTGGAGAAGAGGACCAGGCAGCTGAGGACACCCCACCCCCTGAACCTCCTATCTCTGGTATTTTGAGGTGCTGGGGACTGAGCTCCACCCTGGCCCCTCCGAGCCTCATGCCCACTGCCCTGGAGGCAAGGCTGGACAGGCACAGGATGCAGTTAACAACTGCTCCTTGCAGCACTCACTGAATGCAGCATGAGCATTTTGCCTGCTCAAAGTAGGCACTATTATTACAAAGGAGGAGACTGAGGCTCACGTTCACACAGCCATGCGCTACCATGACGTGGGGTGGGGGTACAGCTGGAGCAGGGCTGGGACACACAGGCTTAGTGGCTGTCCCGGCTCAGCCTGCCAGGTGAACCTGACGCTGGAGGCCCGGCCGGATGCACAGGGCACCCTGTCCACGCCCTACTTCCCCAGCTACTACTCTCCCAGCACACACTGCTCCTGGCACCTCACTGTGAGTGCACCTTACCCGCGGGACTTCAGGGCACGCCTGGGGTAGAGAGGGTGGTATACTGCCCTGGGCGCCCCCATTCTGCATGGGTGGGGAGCTGCCGTGGCCAGGGCCTCCCTCTGTAGGTCACTGCCTTGTCTGTTTGTTGAGCAACTGACAGACCTCAGTCTGAGCTGGGCTTTGTGTCACCTTTTTCCTGTGCCCTCTGGGAAGATGAGTGCCCCAGCTTTGTCAGGCTCACGGGCGCCTGATGACCCGCCCCTCCCTGCCAGGTGCCATCTCTGGACTATGGCTTGGCCCTATGGTTTGACGCCTATGCCCTGAGGAGACAGAAGTACGGCCTGCCATGCACCCAGGGGCAGTGGACCATCCAGAACAGGAGGTACCCCTACCCCTTCCTACCTGTTCTGGGCAGATTCTCCTCCCATCCGCTCAGCCAAGTACCCAGGCAGTGGAGGGGAGGGGTCTGAGTGAGTGGGCGGGGCTTGGGCCTTGGCCCCGCCCTTCCTCTGGGCACTGCCCCTTCCGGATAGCGGCCCCCCTGTATCGCCTGTTCGACCTGGGGAGCGTAGAGTGGTTTCATGTCTTTGGGCCCTGTAACCCCGTGCTGGCACCCTGGGCCCACCCAAGAGATACCAGGGAGACAAAGCCACCCGCCGTTGAGGGCGCTCAGGGGCAGGGGGCGCCGCTTTCCTGTAGCTCTGCCCCGCACGGCTAGAGATGTCCTGAGGGGTTGGTGCCTGGCTACCGCCCCCACTGGCACTCCGGGATGCCCTGTGTCCCTCTGCTCCTTGCAGGGCACCCACCTGGTTCCTGCGCCCGCCCTTGGCCCTGCTGAGGAGTGTCTGCTTGCCAGGCGAGTCCCTCAGGGACACCGAGCGGCGGAGAGGGGGTCTGCGGAGGGGCAGGTGCCCCGGCCAGGGTCAGTGTGGCCGCCGCGTGGCAGAGGAAGGGGCAGGCGAGCCGCGGGGAGTCCCCGCCGTCCTGAGGCTCAGAGGACCCAGAGGGCAGGGAGAACGGACTGGTCTCCGTTGAAGAGGGAAGGGCGCCGGGATGTCTGGAGCGCTGGGGTCCCCGCCTAGCCTGAAGGAAGGAAGGTGGGACTGACCGTGGGTGGAGGTGGGGATCTCGAGCCGCTGAAGGGCAGGTGGCACATCTGGGGGCCGTGACCTCTGCCTCCCTGCCCATCTGGGCTCCGGGATTTCTGGCAGGCGGGGAGTGTAGAAGGCACTGCTCCAATTCTCAGTTTCTCGGAGTCCGGGCTGTCTGCTACACTTGCACACGGATGTGTGCAAGGCTCCAGACGGCTCACGCTCGGGCTCTGGGCCTTACTACTGCTCTCCAGGGCTTGTGCTCCAGTGTGGGTGGGTCCTGTCCCAACAGGCCCCTCTCAGACGGAAGATGGCCGGCGTGACTGTGCCTGCTGGGCAGATTTTCCTTCCTTCCGAGGTTTCTTGTAATTTATCAGGAACTGGGAGTAAAAGGAGCAGAAATGCCCCCCAACCCCTCTCTCCAGGCATGACGGACCCAGGGGCCCAGATGGAGCACAGCTCCTGTGGCTTCAGCTCTTGGTACTACCCAGCTGGCCCTGTGCTAGGGTGGCATAGAGCCAAGGGCTTACCATGTCACTGCCTCATCCTCAAGAGCCCAGAGAGGACGCAGGTGCTCATTTGTCCAAGGGCAGAGGGTGGGCATCCACAGCTTCTGGTGAGGGCCTTGTGCCCGCATCCTGTCTGGTGGAGGGTGTCACCTGGTAGGGCAGAGCCAAGCTGGCTTTCGCCCCAACCCCTGCTGCCCCATACTGACCGTGCTTGTCCACCAGGCCAGGGACCCTTCGCGTGCGCGGTGTTTGGCAGCCTCGCAGGTGGGCGAGGCCCGAACCAGCTGTGGGTGAGAGATGCAGAGGGTGGGTTGGGGAAGAGGGGTCCCCACACTCAGGTGCCCGTGTCTGCAGGCTGGGCACTTTGCAGACATCACCTGACCTTGCGGCCCGACCCGACCTCTGTTTTCTACCAGTTTTTTTGTTTTTGGTTTGTTTTTGTCATGCTGACCCAGCTGAGGGCTCTTGCACTGTGGGGGCCTGGGGACAGGGGTGGGGCTCTGTCTCCACGAGGTCCCGCCACCCTCTGGGGCCTTTCCGCAGAACGTGCAGTGGCTCCACACCTCCCCATTTCTGGGAAAGCGCCCCTGGCTGGCTTCCTCTCCTGTGACGTCACTTCTCAAGTGACTTGCCCGGCCATTTCCAGTCCTCCCGGACCTGAGGTCAGGCAGGCCGCAGGTTCCAGAGGCTGGCCTGCCATACACTGGGTGGGCCCTGTGCTCCCCGAGCCCTGAGCGGCCTGAGTCCCCGTGCCCATGCTGAAGGCAGTGCTGCCGCTGGCTCAGCCCAGTAGGGGCAGCACCAAGCTCCGCTGCTCCCCAAGACATCTGCACCCCACTTCACTGGTGTGACAGACACCTAACATGTGCTGAGGTGGGTCAGGTCCCCCAGTGCCTTGCACAAGCACCCTGTAGCCCCATGTCCACAGCTCTGGCCACCACACTGGCTCCTGCCAGTCCTCTTATTTCAGTACTGGGGCTGGAACCCAGGGCCTTTGCACAGAGGTACATTCCCACCCCTTTTCTTGTTTGTTTGTTTTTTGTTTTTTTTGAGACATGATTTCCCTAAGTCCCTAAGCTGCACAGCTTGGGCTAGAACTTGCAATCCTCCTGCATCAGCCTCCCAGAGAGCTGGGATTACAGGCCTGTGCCCCTGCTCCAGCGTGCTGTCCCTCTCTAGTGACTGTCTTCCTTGAACCCCTTCCCTTTACCCCAGTGATCCCTCAAACTTTTAGATACCAGGCCACTTTAGTTGAAGACCATTCTCCTAAGGACGTGGGGAGTGAAACTCCGCCTCTTCAGGGCAGCAGTGGCCTCAGAACCTCAAGGCAACTGCGGAGAACAGTCAGGGCCCCAACCAACCTGGATGCATGCCTGCCCTGGTTTTTTTTTTTTAATCACATGAAATTAGCTGGCACCAGGCCTGGTGGTGTGCTAGGAGGCTGAGGCAGGAGGATCACATGTTTAAGCCCAGCCTAGACACCTTACCGAGTATGAAAATAAAAACAGGCTAGAGGGGTAGATCGTATGAAAGACCAGGATCCCCAGACCACCGACCAACCAACCAAAACACCCAGCCATTAAACGAGGGATTCTGACACCACGTAGGTAGATGAAACGAGACATCTTCGGGTTGCACCTTCAGGCTTGTGACTTGGTGTAAGACCCTGGACTACAGCCCTGCCCCAGCAATCCCGTCCCCACTTTCTGCCTCTAAAGTAAGCTGCCCCAAAGGCTGCGGGGACTTTCTGGTCCGTGGGGCTGGGACATGGAGACGAGCCATGGCCGCCACAGCCGACTCAGGGACTCTTGAGGTCTCCAGGAGAGAGTGTGCCTTGTCGTAGGTGCTGGCCCTTCGTGCCCTGCCCGCAGATCAAGGGGACAGGGTGGCTCCTCCTAGGCTGATGTGCCTGGCTCCCCGTCCTTCCAGAGCCTCCCTCTGGCAGCTGGTTGGGTCCCTGGGTCTTAGGTGTCTGGGGCCCAGTGCTGCACAGCCCCTGGCATCCTGTTCACTCTTGGGAGCCGCCTCTGACCGGTATGTCTGCGGTCTAAGTCTCCACACCAAAACCCGTCCTTTCCGCAGGGAGGCCGGGCTTGCTCTGGGGCGCGCCCTGGTGGCATTCTGCTCTTGGTACAAGGTCTTGATTTCCTATCTTGGGATCCCTTTAAGTGTCTTTAGAATGATTAAGCACCTTAAAGAGATTTTGCTTATACAGGTTACATTATCTATAGGTAAAGTATGAGAAGTGAAATCTGGAAAATTTTAAAAATATGCTTACTGTAGTTCCTTCTTGTCCACAGTATGAATTACCCACAGCTAGCCAACGCTTAAAAGTATTAAGTGGAAAATTACAAAAGTAATTCATGAGCTTAAAATGCCTTACCCTTGGTGTATTGCTATAATTGCTCTATTTTATTATAGCATAAAATTGTTTACTGTATAAAAATTGATTCCTAAATCCCAAACCACTGCCTGACATGAGGGTCACTGCTCTGTGCCTTTTGCAACTTGAATGTCAGGCTCACGGGCCACGACAGGCCTTGGACCGGGCCCAGCCCTCAGCTGGCTGTGTTGCCTGTCATCATGTTGTTTCTCAAAGTACCGCTGCATGTCTGTGAGACCCCTAGGGCAAAACCCCGAATGACACCCACGCCCCACTGTGAGCAGGGCTTTGGGACCCCAGGGGTTCCTGGATGGCACTTTGAGAACCGCCGATGGGTACAAAGTCAACGACCTGGCTACAGAAAGCTGGGGTCTAGCCAGACCCCCGGGGAGGAGGGATTGGATGGCTGTCACGTGGTGGCAGGAATGGGACACCCACCCTGCCCTCCAAAGAAGCTGGAACCCGGCCCTTCCTTGGTACATCCCCTCACGAGCCTCTGTATGAAGTGTCCTGAGACCCATCCCCCGACCCCCACCCCGGGTGGAGTAACAGGAGGACCTCAGCATCCCTATGCCCAGTCTCCACTGCTGATGGGCCGTGGTTGCCCGAGAGGGATGTCAGAACACCTTGAACTCAGGCTCAGTGTTTGTGGCCTGACTAACAGGAACTCATGGATGGGGCAGGTGCTTGCCATGCTGTGGAATTCTGAGGCGGTACCTGGCCCAGGGAAGGGGGAGCCTGCACGGATGTTGTATGTGTTGGGGGTGCTCCCCCATGCTTTCAGGATGTCTCCTGACCCCCGCTTGAGTGGTCTCCTCTACTATCCCTGTGGGGCCATTTCACCCTCTGGAGGGGTTTCAGCCTATGTTCTGGGAGTGTCCTCGTCTGCAGGGGCCATGGATTTTGGGAGTGACTTTTCTTGGGGAGATGTGACCACTAATCATCTTTTCCCCCCAGCTAGGGCACATAGTCGGGCCAAAGTAACAACTGCACTGACATCCAAACTGGTGAGCCAGTGTCTGGTGGGGTTGCTCACAGGAATGGAGTCCCCCGCAGAAGAACAGGCAGGGCTCTGGAGGCGCATGGGCAGGCTCTGTACCTTGTGATGTGGGGCACTGTGTGAGCTGGTGGGAGGGGAGGGGCCCCAGCTGTCCCTCAGGTGCCTGCACAGCTCCCTGGAGCCATGCCCCTTGCTCTGTGGGATGCCCTGTCCCCGTACCTGGAGAGGGCTGCTACCTGTGCTGGGGGTGGCTCTGTCTCTCTGGCCACTCGTTTGAACATTGCACCTGCTTGGTCAGGAGGGAGGGTGTCCAGGGGATGCCAGGTGCTCCCATGGCAGGCTGTGGCCCTGCCTAGATGTCACACTGCTACCCCCTGGCATCCACCCAGCAGGACAGGGGTGACATCTCTTATCTACAGTGGGCCAGCTGCTGCTGCCCACACATGGAGGCCTTTGGTCATATCTGAGGTCAGACTGAAATCATAACTTTTCTTATAAAATAAGGAAGAGAGCCTAGTTTGATAGTGCATACCAGCAGCCTGGCAGCCCGCAGGCTGCAATTCCAGCAGCTGGGCAACCCATTGGCTCAGAGACACACTGTCACTAAACAAAACAAAAAAAAATTAAAAAGGGCTTGGGATGTAGCTCATTGTGAAGGCCCTGAGTTCAAATCCACTATGAAAGGGGGCGGGGGGGAACGTGAGCTTTAGAGAAAGACCCTGACGTGAATATCGCAGGGACTAAAACCTGGACTTGGTTCTCCGTCCCACAGTCAGTGGGAGCCACTGAAGGTTTTGGAGCAGGGGGTAAACTGGCCAGGCCACTTTGTAGAAGAGCACTCTGAAGGTGAGCAGTCACCCCAAGAAGAAATCCAGACCAAGGCCATGGGGCTGGGGTGCCATGTCCCTCTCTGACCACCCTGTGCTCACCACATCCGTGCACAGGGCATCGGTGATGCCTTCCCTCGGACTGGGCAGCTGTAAGCATGTTCCGAAGTTGTCTCTGGTCACTCCTAGGCTGTGTGGCCTGCGTACCCTGCAGTCGTACGCCGAGAGGATCCCCGTGGTAGCAGCGGCTGGCGTCACCATCAACTTCACGTCCCAGAGCTCCCTGACGGGGCCAGGCGTGCGGGTGCGATACAGCCTGTACAACCAGTCAGACCGTGAGTGCCAGGGCACCCCAGGCCCTTCCCACCTCCATGTCCCTGGGTGTGGTGAGCTGCGCAGGGCCTGGATGGCACAGCAAGCGTGTGTGTGTGTGTGAGCATACCAACTGCCATGTGCTGTCAGGCATATGTACGTGTGTGCACATCCACAAGTGTGTCGTGTGTACATGTCCTGGGTGTGCCCCATATGGATCGCAGTGTTGTGTGCACGTGTCCTGCTGTGTGCGCCTGTAGGGGTCCTGAGAAGCCTGCCATGCGCAGGTGCACACAGGGGAGCCCGTCTGCCCAGGCTGCATGGTGATATGGGTCCCACGGCTCTCTGCGGTTCCCAGCCTGCCCTGGCGAGTTTCTCTGCTCTGTGAACGGGCTCTGTGTCCCTGCCTGTGATGGGATCAAGGACTGTCCCAACGGCCTGGATGAGAGGAATTGTGGTGAGCAGCCCCTCCCCCGCCTCTTCTTCTCGCCTGAAGGAGAGGCTGAGCTGTGGCTCCCCTCAGAGCACGGATGGCCTGAAATGGCAAAATCTTTCATCCCAGCACTCTGGGAAGCTGAGGCAGGAAGGTCTCAAGTTTGAGCCCAGACTGGGCAACTTAGAAACTTCTTGTGTTGTCCCCCCAGAAGAAAACATGCTGGGGAAGTAGCCCAGTGAAAAGGCTTTGGGCTCGATCCCTAGTCCACAGAAATGGTGGGGGAGGGGGAGGGAAATGGGGCAAGTGGTGTCCTGGAGCCACTCGGTGGCAGCAGCAGGGACAAGCTGGGTCTTCCTCGCCCAGGGCTTCTCCCTGTCCCTGGGCCAGCCACCAGCCATCTGGCCTGGCAAGTGTCCTGGGAGAGAACAGTGAGGGTAGGAGGGACCAGGCAGGAGCAGGCTGCAACCTGCAGGGCCTGGACTGCCGGGGAGGGAGACCACTGGCTCCCTGCCTTGAGGGGGGCCCTGGGCCTTCCATTTCAGGGGCTCCTGATCGGGCTGCTACCTCTCCCTGGGAAGCCCTGAAGAAGCACTCCAAGTCCTGTCTCCTAAGCCCTTGTGCTTTCGAACAGTACTGCTCCTACCTGTCCCTGCCCCCGGGCCTTGGCGCAGCTATCTGGGCAGGAGGAGCCCTCCATCCCACCCGAGTGTACAACGTGTGGGGAGAGTGAGAGGGAAGGGAGCGAGGGAGCCACACTTTGTGTCTTAGTTACTTTTGCATTGCTGTGGCTCAGGACCCGACGCGCACAATTTAGGGGAGGAAAGATTTTTAAGTTCAGTCCTCGCATGGGCGGCCAGCAACAGTGGAGGCGTGTGTCTGAGGCAGAGGGGAGGCTGCCCCTCACGACATCACAGACAGGAGGCCCAGTCCAGTCCAGTCAAGGCCCAGAAGGAAGGCAGGAAGCAGCAGATATCTTTCCAGGACCCGTCTCAGTGACCCACCCTTCTGGGACCAGCCTCGGTGTTCTGCACCTTTCCAGGCTTAAGCCCCATCACACGCCTGTGATCCAATCCACACACAACCATGCCCCACCCCTGCCGACCAGGCCCCGTCTCCCAACAGCACATGGCTCTGTAGATAATCCATAATATCCAAACACCTGAGACTTTGGGGGACATTCCAGATCCAAACTGCAATACCCTGGTCCTTGCTGCCACAGTGCTGGGAGGGCACTTGAGGTGTGGCAGCTGGACATCTGGCTTCTGGTCCTAGCTCCCGGTGCCCTCAGACAAGTCACTTCACCTGTGCCTCCCCCAGGGAACCGGGGGGTCTCACAGGGTGCTGGGAGCCAGGGGTGCAACAGTGATTGGGACATGCAGTACAGGTGCTGCCATGTCCTGCCTGGCCTCGGGTCTGCCCCCATCCTGTGTCCCCACAGTTTGCAGAGCCACATTCCAATGCCAGGAGGACAGCACGTGCATCTCCCTGGCCCGCGTGTGTGACCAGCAGCCCGACTGTCTCAACAGCAGTGATGAGGAACTGTGCCAAGAAGGTGCGGGCACAGGGAACTAGAGGGGGATTAGGGGTCTGTCTGCCTGCCCATCCATCCATCTGTCCGTCCAGCCATCCATCCCTCCTTCCGTCCATCTGACCAATCACAGGACATTTGCAGACCACCTCATGATAGCCAAAGTGGGGTGAGGAGTGGGTATGGAAGACAGCTGGGACCCGGGCCCCACCCTACAGGGGTTATTTGTGAGCAGACAGCCGTGACAGTGACGCTTCTGACTGAATCTCCTGGACACTGTGTGGGGGAAGATTTGGGGTGGGGAGCCAGACTGGAAGTCTTCCTGGAGGAGATGGGCTTTCGGCCTCAATGAGAAGTGGCAGTTAAACAGCCTGTGGGGGACAAGGGGACCAGGCACTGGGCAGGTGGGGCATGGGACGCTTCTGGCGGTAACAAGGGGTGGCTCTGGGCAGGGCCAGGGCCTGGGGGCACCAGAGGTGAGTGGGAGCCTCATCTGTTGGGACGGGCCTGGCCCTTCTCTTGGGGCTCACTGCAGGCAGAGGCCCGGTTCTGCCCTCGGGACGCACAGGAGGGAAGGCAGGAGCCGCTCAGGGTCAGGTGTGGGAGGGGACAGCCGCGTGGGGACCCACCGCCCAGGCCTGCCCTTCTGCCCTGCCAGGGGTGCCCTGCGGGACCTTCACCTTCCGGTGCGAGGACCAGAGCTGCGTGAGGAAGCCCAACCCGCAATGCGACGGGCAGTTGGACTGCAGGGACGGCTCAGACGAGCGCCACTGCGGTGAGCCGCGAGGGACGCGGGCGCCGGGTCCATGCCCCTCTCACGCTCGCTTCCTGGGTCACTCACTGGCCTTCCTCCTCCCTCCACCCAGACTGCGGCCTGCAGGGCCCCTCCAGCCGCATCGTGGGTGGGAACGTGTCCTCCGAGGGCGAGTGGCCGTGGCAGGCCAGCCTCCAGGTCCGGGGCCGGCACATCTGCGGGGGCGCCCTGATTGCTGACCGCTGGGTGATCACAGCAGCGCACTGCTTCCAGGAGGACAGGTGAGGGGAGGCGCCTGGTGCGGGACGGTGTGGGCAGGGCCGGTGTGGGGGTGATCGGGGTGAGCCCTATACAATGGGGGGTGGGGTACTGTGACACTTGGAATCTGGTCCTGAGTGCACCGTGAGCATGCTGTGCATCCCTGAGCTGTTGCCCAACCTCTCTGTGCCCCCTTTAGATCGGACAGGTGATTCAGGTATTCATTCATTTACCTGTGGTTCTCTCCACAGCAATGCGGCCTGCCCTCTGTGCACAGGGGCTGGCTAGATGCTGGGGTACACAGCAGACGGGCCACAGCTGTACCACCACAGCTGGAGCTGTGATGGAGGGCAGGGAGGGCCCTGGGGAACTCGGCCGCCCGCCCTCTGTCCCCTCTGCTTGCTGGACTGAGCCCCTTTACTGCCACCAGCTCTGGGCTCCATGTGCCCAGCCAGAACCCTGAGCCGCTGTGCCAGGCAGCCACTAGCCTGGTGCTAAGGCTGCAGCCTTCGAGGGGGAGCATCCGGCGCTCCCGCTGGCTGCGGGGGGCATCCGGGGTCTCACACGCGCTGGGCTCCCTGCGGGCAAGGATGAGGACAAGGGCACATGCCCAGGTGCCACCCGTCTTTTTCCATACGGCTTCCTGGAGTAGACGTGCTGCCCAGTTGTCTGGATGCAGGGACAGGCTGGACAAGGGGCAGAGCAGGCAAAGCCGGGGAAGCGCTACACGCGCCCAGGGCCTTGCAGGGGCAGGGGGGAGGGGGTGGAGGGTTCTGGGGCGGCGCAGCTCAGCTGCGACATCTTCCGCCCCGCACCCAGCATGGCCTCCCCGGCGCTCTGGACGGTGTTCCTGGGCAAAATGCGACAGAACGCCCGCTGGCCTGGCGAGGTGTCCTTCAAGGTGAGCCGTCTACTGCTGCACCCGTACCACGAGGAGGACAGCCACGACTACGATGTGGCCCTGCTGCAGCTGGACCACCCGGTGGTGCACTCTGCCACCGTGCGCCCTGTCTGCCTGCCCGCGCGCTCCCACTTCTTCGAGCCAGGCCTACACTGCTGGATCACAGGCTGGGGCGCCCTTCGTGAGGGCGGTGAGCAGCACCCGCCCTGGACCCCTGGGCCTGGGGAGGGGCAGGGTCCACCACCCAGGCCCTCTTCCTCTGGGGTAGGGGGGGGACTCTCAGCTTTCTGCCACTCCTTCCCACCGGAAAACCACTCAGGGACCTTAGGTCACAGGGCAGGCCTGGGACGCCACGGCTCTCGGCACGCTAAGGGACAGAGGGGCAGGATGGGAGTGGGCAAGAGCTGTCCCCAGTTTATCTCCTTCTCCTGCGTTTTAAACACAGTGTCTAAAATCCCAGTACTCAGGCAGGCTGAGGCAGGAAGACTGCAATTTCGAGTCCAGTGTGGGCAACTTAATGACTTAGCAAGACCTTGTCTCAAAAAAAAAAAAGAAAGAAAAGAAAACTAAAGAAAAGAAAAGAAAAGAAAGAAAAGAAAAAAAGGAAGGGCTTGGGATGTGGCTCAGTGTGAAGGGCCTAGGTTTAACCCCACCCAATACAAAACAAAAAGCAAAAACTCAAAACACGGTGTCTACTTAGGTTGCTAGACTGCCTCAAACTTGCCTGCCTCAGCTCCCAAAGTGACTAGAATTGCATACAGGCCTGCACTATCGTACCTGGCTTACCTCTTTACACTTTGTACATGTAGACAGGGTGGTAGGGGACCCCGACGTCACAGAACCCACCTGCCACAGGAAACTACGGGCTAACGTGAGCCAGCAGTCAGAGTCGGGCGGAGGCGGCCCTGCACAGCCTGGCTCCGGCACCCCGCTTCCAGCTGCTGCTTCCGAAACAGGAGGTTCTCCTCCGCTGGCCTTACCTGAGCTAGGCCGGCCATCCCTAGAGGCCCCCCGTGTCTGTGGCCCAGGCTCAGCCGGCAGACCCCTGCCTGACCCTAGCGGGGCTGTGAGATGGTGGGGTAGGACGCACCACCGGGGGCCGGCGGGGTGACACAGAGGAACTGATGTTGCAGGGCTGGGGTGGAATCGGGGTGGGGGTGCAGGAGCCACCCCGCCACCTCGGCAGTCTGTCAGAGAAGGGGACCCCAGGACTCAGATGAACAGTGATGCGTCCGAGAACAGTGACACGTCCAAGAGATGACAGAGCTGACGGAGCACGGACTTGAGTACTCCTGCATTCCTTGGACACAGGCGTGCCCCCTGCGTGCCGCATGGACTTGGGCAGAGGGTGGAGGGGTGGAAGCTACCCTATGGGGAGTGGACTGCCTGGGAAGCCCAGAGGAGCCCATGTCAGGCGGGAAGCTTCAAAGGGGCCTGTCTGGGCCAAGGGCAGGAGGGGGATGGGGAGGTGTTCCAGCCAGCGACACGGGTGTCAGGAAGACCTGGGGACACTGGCAGCAGCAGCGAGCCACAGCGGGGGGGGGGGGGGGGGGGGGGGGGGGGGGGGGGGGGGGGGGGGGGGGGGGGGGGGGGGGGGGGGGGGGGGGGGGGGGCCCGGGGGGGGGGGGGGGGGGGGGGGGGGGGGGGGGGGGGGGGGGGGGGGGGGGGGGGGGGGGGGGGGGGGGGGGGGGGGTGAGGCTGGGGACAGATGTAGTGGGAGGGTCTCAGGAAGGACAGGCAGGCAGGTTATCTTGGACCAGGGGCTGGCTAGATGCTGGGGTACACAGCAGACAGGCCACAGCTGTACCATCATCTGCTCACTAGACCCCCACCAACAGGTTTAGAAACCCTAGATGGAGACCAGGTCTCTGGGTGCCACCAGGTGTCACCAGGTATCAGGATCCTGACAGGCAGGCTTCCCAGAGCAGCTCAGCTGGATGGCAGGGTCCACCAGAAAGCATGAAGGGTCAGTGCAGGCTCACCTGGGGGCCCCAGAAACAGCCTCGCAGGGGCCATGGCTGCTGCAGAGCAGAGGGGGCTGGCTGAGCCAGGAGGCACGGTGGGGGGGGGGGGGGGGGGGGGGGGGGGGGGGGGGGGGGGGGGGGGGGGGGGGGGGGGGAGGTAGGGGTGCTGGAGGGGACACCAGCCAGAAGGCTCTGCGGCCATGCAGCCATGCAGAGGAGCAGCAAGGCAGGGGACAGAGAAAAGGTAGGGGCTCCTGAGATCACAGAGAACTGGGAAGAGTGGGGTGCTTCCAGGCACCCCGGTATCCTCACCTCTGCTGCACCCCCGCGGCAGGTCCCACCAGCAACGTACTGCAGAAGGTGGACGTGCAGCTGGTCCCACAGGACCTGTGCAGTGAGGCCTATCGCTACCAAGTGACGCCACGCATGCTGTGTGCCGGCTACCGCAGAGGCAAGAAGGACGCCTGCCAGGTGACAGCAAGGGGTGGGGCGAGTGGAGAGAGGGGGACGGTCACATGCCAGGTCTGGCCCTCTGCTTGCACAGCCCGCTGAGGCCTCAGACCCCACCAGTATGGCAGCTGCACCCACTTCACAGATGAGGGGACAGAGGGGCAAACAGGGAGGACATGAGGAAGGCAGTGGAGAGTAGGGACGGAGGGCTCGCACCTGCCTAGCCGGCCCTGGGGAAAAGCCGCTTCAGCGCGTGTGCTTCTCTCTATGCCTCACACTCCCTCAACAGCCAGGCCCGGACAGCGGCAGAACTCCCTTTGATGCAGCACCTTTTCTCCCCCCAGGGTGACTCTGGGGGCCCGCTGGTTTGCAAGGAGCCCAGTGGCCGCTGGTTCCTGGCAGGGCTGGTGAGCTGGGGCCTGGGCTGTGGCCGGCCCAACTACTTTGGTGTCTACACTCGCATCACAGGTGTGATCGGCTGGATCCAGCAGGCGCTGGCTTGAGGTGCTACCCTGTGTCCCACCTCCTGGGCCCAGTGCACTCAATACACAAGTATTCTGAGGGCCTGTGGCCCTATGGACACAGGAGTTGGCATCCTGTTCTCAATGTGCTCCCTGAGGTCTGTCCCAAAAGCACATAAGCATGGAGGACCATCAGCTAGCAGTCAGAACTTCCAGGGTACCTGGAGGACTCCACCCAGCCGTGTCACCTCCTTCTGCTCCTTCCACTACTGTCCTGGGTGACATCAGCAGTGATGGCGCTGGCATTTGGGTCCTGGGAGAGGATGCTATGTAGACTGCCTGGGCAGTACTGGCTTCAGAGGGCAGATTTCAGCCTCTGTTAGCCCCTGGGGGTGGAAGGTGCCCCTGACAGAGGGGACCTCAGAGCCTTGGAGACTGCCAAGTGGGCTGGCTGCCACCATAAGCCAAAGGGTGAGGCAGCCCTGTGGCAGGGTCCTGCCCATCCCTGCCAGACTCCTCAGGTTGGAGGGCAGCTCACTCATTCTCCCAATAAAGCACCTGACCCAAGGCCCTGCTGCTGGTGCCTCAACCAGGAGCTGGCACTGGCCTCGTGTCCTACCAAAGACCCTGCTCTTCTGTTTGCCACACTCCAGAGGCCTTCTGGGGGGCAACCAGGCCCTAGGCCATGGCTTGAGATCACCCTGGGGGACTGGGACAAGTGAGAAGTTCCTTCTGGAACTTGGGAGGAAACTGAAGGTCAGGGAGGGGCAAGGGCCACCCTGCAATGGTGCTGAGGATTGAGAGAGGAACTTGCTGAGACCTGTCCCCTGGTTCCTGGTCTGCTTCCTTGTGCCCCAGGCCCCTCATGCTGTCACGGGTGGGCATTTCACAGGTCTTGTGTAAGCCAGGTGTGCGGTGGGCCACAGATGGAAAGACTGGCTCTCGTCCCAGCAGTGTGGATGGGAGGCGAGTGGAGGGAAGGGGGCACTGAGGCAGAGGAGCAGGCTAGGGAGGATCACTGCAGAAGCTGGTAACTAGGGGAGGGCAGCAAGCCCTGTGTCCTCACAGGAGGTTGAGAGGGGAAGGACTGAGTGGGAGGCTGAGAGGGGATTCAGAGAACTGAGACTGGATCAAGCTAAGAATTTGACCCTGAGAGCTATGGGAGACACAGCAGGCTTGATAGCAGAGGAGCGACCTGAGCAGGTACACAGCTGGGCACCGTGGACGGTGTTGGAAGCTAGGAAGCTGGTCAGGAAGGAGTGGGCCTGGGACGCTCAGCACCCTGGAGGCAGTAGGGATGGCACCCAGGCCAGCAGGAGTGTGAGGGGTGCAGGAGGAAGTGCAGAAGCCTTGACGCCAACTGAGAGAGGGAAAAGAGAGGCCAGCAAGGCCTGCAGCCGCCATGTCCCCAGAAGGAGGAAGCTGTTGAGGGAACAAGGGAGCACGGGCAGGAGAAACCTGTGGCTGCTGTGGGCCAGGTATGTCAGCATCACGTGCTCTCATGGGTCATGGGTCATGGGCAGGTGGCACTCAGTGGGTTGCGGGGGGGGATGTCTGCTAAAACTGCAATTCCTAGGCCCCACCCCAATCCCAGGGTCAGGCAGGGAAGGGGGCCTCTCTTTTAACCTGCCTTCAGGTGACTCTTGCCAAACTGGACAAAAAATATGAGTTCAACCTTGCAGTGAATGTCCTCAGGGGACATACTCCAGACTGGAGCTAGGTGGGAGTCTGCCCTGGCCTGGGGGCAGCTATACCTAAGGGTCACTGTTGGGGGGTGGGGTGGGGCAGGGAAGGGTAGCTCTGAATTCAGAGACCCAGAGAGGAATGGAGGACCTGGGTTTTGTCCCTCCTGGGGACACAGCAAGGCTGGCTGGGCCCAGCTCCAGCCTCCCTAGTCTCTGGTGCTGGGCAGGGAAGATGCTGATGGCCTCTGGCCACCAGGCAGAGGCCCCAGCCATGCCCCCAACCTGTCCTCCAACATACGGCCCAGAGACAGCCAGGCTAGGGCAATTCCTTTGGGGCTGGTCTACCTGCCTGGAATGCAGCCCATCCTAAAAGCAACCTGGAGAAACGGAGGCGCCAGGGTTGTTTCTTCTGTTTATTCCATTGTGACAGGACACAGCTGAAAGGTGCCCAGACTGGGCAGCCACACACTGAGGGCCCCTTGCAGCCTGTCCCAGCCAGTCTCTGCTTGGATACAGGGACTTATCACAAGGACCTGGGCTGCCCAATGGCCCCTGCCCAGGAGGCACACAGGGAGCTGTGTGCATGGGTGCATGAGCGGGTAGCCATGGTGGAGTCCAAGTCACCTACCCCTTCTATCCAACAAGGCCAGCTCTCCACACCCTGCACCCCTGATACTTGAACCTCTGGGCCCCTCAGGGATGGTGAGAGGGCAGCACCTAGGCTCTCGATGGCTTTTGGGGACCCTGCTCCTCTTTGTACCTCATCACAGCCCTTGAGGTAGGCAGGCAGGAAGGATACCCCACTGACAGAGAGGGACAATGAGGCTCAAGGAGGTGATGTGATTGGGTCAGCAGGGAGTACATCTGCCATGCAGCAGGGGGACCCGGGTGAGGAGACCAGGGGGCCTGGGAGACACAACTGGGCAGCGCCACATTTTGGCCACCAGTAGGCGGCTCTGCTCAGTGGTCCCAGGGCCCACCGCAGGCCTTCTGAGGTCCAAGGGGGCCCCCGCCCTGGCCTTGGAGGCAGGGGTAAGTCACAGCCCCTCAGGCGCAGACAGAAGTGGCAGGGGGGAGTGCGCTTCTTCCTTCTGGGGCCGGGAGCCCACCCCGTGGCACAAAAATAAAGCATTTCAGATCGGAACCCCAAGTCCCTGGAGGTGATCTGGGGCCTCACATCCGGGTGCCTCTGGCTTGTAATAGCTAGAAGATAAGAGGGAGAGGGGCAGGAGGAGAGGGGGGGTCAGAAGACCAGGATGGGGCGAGGAGGGGGCCGGTGAAGAGGGGACAGTGCAAGGACCAGGAGAGGAGGAGGGAGGGGAGAAGGGAGGGAGGGAGAGAGAGAGAGAGGCAAGTGAGTCACAGGCTGCTTCCAGAGGAGCCAGTGGGGCTGAGACCAGAAGGTGGAGCCAGAACCGAGGAGGAGGGCAGACGGGGCACCTCAGCTACCCCATCCCAGAACCCTGTGCCCGGCTTGGGCTGGGTGGTGGCCACCTGGCATGGCCAGACTTTGATTAGGGTGGGAACAGGGCTAGGAGATGCCAATCACCATTGTCCCAAGCTAAAGTAGCCACAGAAAGCGGCTCTCTGATCCCATTTTAGAATCTGCTGTGGCCCAGAGACAGGGGTGACTTGCCCAAGGTCACAGAGCAGGTAGATAAAACTCAGCAGCCAAGGCTTCTCGGCATATTCTAGCTCTTAGCTGACTCTTCATCGGCCAAGGGTGTCTACACGTGGCCTGGACTCCTTACCCCACAGACGTAGAGGACCCAGGGCCACACAGTGATGCCAGAGCTCCTGGATGTGGGACAGAGGAGGCCAGGGTATGCAGGGCAGGCAGAAGAGCCCTGTCCTCGCTTTCTACTCTCAGAGCCTCACCCCAAGCCCAGACACAGAGAGAAACTTTGGCGGGTGGAGAAAATCAGCCAAAAGGAAAGCCAGCTCTAGTCCAAGGGTAGAAGGGTACCCTCCTCGCTTCCGCCCCTCCCTCAGCTCGGCCGGGCTACAAACCGGGGCTGGCATCTCTGGGGGCAGGCGCGGGGCCGAGGAGCACCCCTGGCTGCACACGCAGGCTCGGGTCTGGGAGGGTGCGGACGGGGACCTGCAAGGAGGAGACGTGAGGCGGTGGTGGCCGTGCAGGCAGCCGGGTGGGTGGGTCCTGTGGCCAGGCCAGCCTCAGAGGTGCCCAGCAGGACTGGTGGGCACAGAGCTGGCGCGGCTATGCCTTTCCTCTCGGAGCCGGGAGGCAGGCGGGGCCAGGAGGGGTGCAGAAGGAGGCAGGCAGGGCACTCTGGGGTGCAGGACCAGGGGGCTGGGGGCCAGGGCGGCCCCAGTATGGAGGCGTGAGCAGGCAGAGAGGAAACTTGGACAGGGGCAGAGAGGGAAGAGGCAGGGTGCAGATGAGGTCCAGGAGGAAGAGGAGGTGGATGAAGATGAGGCAGGACCTCCAGCAGGAAGCGGAGGAGGCGGTGGTGGGAGGGAGAGAAGGTTAGCGGGGTCCTGAGATGACTGGGCTGCAAAGAGAAAGTGAGAGAGGGATGTTATGCGCGGCGGCCAGGCGCCAGGCTCTGAGCTAACCCTGCGGCCCGCCCCCGCTGGCCGGTCTGGGCACCGGCTCCGGCAGGGAGGGGGCTCCGGCCTGCTTAGCCGTCGTCCTGGGGGCGGGCTGCACCTTTCTCCTGGGCATCTGCCTCCACCTGCACCTGCGCCACCTCCACCTCCTCCACCTCCTCCTGCTGCCGCCGATCCTCCAGCTGCTCCTCCGCGCTCTGTGGACCGGCCAGCGGACCCAGGGAAGAAAGAGTGGACACGCTGACACGGGGCCTGAGGACCCTGATCTCAGGCCACAGGGGCAAGCAAGAGGAAGGGGACCTTAGGAAAAGGGAGCTACAGATGCCCAGCCCCTAGAAAGCTTGGGGAGGGCCCAGGACAGGGTTGCTAGCAAGTCACCCTGGCTGTCGCTCTGCATGTGGGCTGGGCTAGGACCATGGGGGAAGCGGAACAGGTAGGGGTGTATGTGGGGGGCTGTGGGTGGATGGGGACCTTGTAAAGGCCTTGCTTTGGGGGGATGGATCCAGAGTCAAAGGGTGGAGGACTATAAGGCAGATGCCAGCCAATTCAGGGATGCCAGCATCAGTATCTGCTGCCCCAGGCCCAGGGCTGTGACACAGGGAGGGGAGTGGTAGGCTCCCTCTACACTCCTGCAAGGCAGTGCCAGCAGCTGGCACCTGTGGGGGCAGGGAGGGAAGGACAGCCACAGCAGGACAGGGCATCTAACAGACAGAAAGCCAGAGTTCCTAAGCCTCCCATACACAAGGAGAGGCCGCTGGAAGAACAGGTCCTGCTCTCTTGCCTGGCTAAGGCCCACTCTGTGGCCTACCAAAGGCCCCCGGGCCCAAGAGCACCTCACACGTGTCCTACCCCCACTGAGGCTCTCCATTTCATGTGGCCCTACACATTCCCATTCCAGTGGCACTGAGCCCACCCTGGCTGTGCCCTCGGATTGGCCCTGATTGCTGCTCCCAGCCTGTGCCTGGGTGGCTGGTGTGTGCAGACAGAACTGCAGTGACATGGGATGGATGGAGGCGGCTGTGACCATGGGGTGTGCCCAGGAAAGGAAGCGGCGGTGGGTGGTCGGGTAGGGGAGGGGCGCTGGCCTCACACATGACCGGGGCTCACCTTGGTTTTGCGGCTGGATTCAGAGCTCAGGCCATGCGGGGAGCTGTGTAGTTCCTTGGACACCACGCACAGGAACTCTGCCTGGTCCTCACTGCCATAGTTGTAGGAGGAGCCGATGTTTACCAGCTGGAAGGGGATGAGGGAAGCTGAGGTTGGAGTGGGGGCTTTCTTATCCTGCTCTGCTCAGGCAGCTCCTGGCACCTCCGAGAGAGCTCCATCCCCAGCACCACAAACAAATGGAATCAGCAGCTTTGGTGGAGCTGCGAGGGAAAGTCCAAGGCAGGTTACCCAAGGGAGGGGTCTGGGAGGTCCTAGCAGGGTGGGCCTGTGTGCCATGTCCCAGCCCACCTGCTCAAAGCGCCAGCCATCCGACATGGTGGAGACCATCTGTGTAAGCTCTTCCTCCTGGCACTGCAGCACACGGTACACGTGCTTGGGTGGCACCTGCAGGCAGAAGGGTCATATAGGGGCACCTGCCACCTCCCTAACCATATACCCTAGGAGGAAGGTGGCAGAGGAGGAAGGAGGAGGAAGGAGGGATGGAAGAGGTCATGTTCCCAGCCCCACTGCACGCAGGTGCTTCATGTGCATGGACTCATTTAATCCTTCCAGGATGCCAGTGCATCATCACGGGCTTTTCCACTGAGGCTCAGCGATGTTCATTCAATCCCTTGCCCAAATCACCCACTCAAGGATGGTAGGGCCAAATTTAGAATACAGGTGATATAAGAGGGAAGGAGGGAATGGGGTAACAAATTGAGTTGGGCCATGGAAGACGGTCTCCCCTCTTTGATCCCTAAGGCTAGGAGGGGGTGTCTCCCCTCTGGTCCCTAGCCCCAGTCGCCCCCATGGTGGCAGAGTCTCTGCTCTCTCCTGCACACTGGTTATTAAAGCCAAGGAACCAAGTTCAGAAATGCTAGCCCCAGCAACTTGTGCTGTGCCCACTGGGGGACTGCCCAGTCCCACAAAATGGGCAGTTTACTAATCCTGCACTGACCCTCATGAGTCCCTCCACCCCTACATAGACCCCATTCTATTTCTGAGGAGGGAATGGGTCGGCAGCGGTCAGCACCTCTCTATTCCACAAGAAAGAATCAAGGTCCAGAAAGGGACATGACTAGCCTGAGGTCAGACAGCAAAAGGAGCAGAGGCAGGTACCTGTGACTACCGCCCTGCCTACAGAGGCCGCTCCTCCCTCTCCCTGCCTCACCCCAGCCTGGAGGGCCCGCGCCCTGACCTGCGTCACGGTGTAGTCCTTCTCCTCCATTCGGTCTTTGATGATGCGGATCAGGGGGCCAATGTTGTAGAACTCAGCTTCCTCCAGGACCCCTGGTGGACAGCAGCCCGTCACTCTTCTGCCCATTTCCCCTGTCCTCTGTCCCCAAACTAACCTCATGCTCTGGTCACATGGCCTAAGAGGAGCCAAGTGAGAGGAAAAATGTCTTTCCTGGGGTACCACACCCCCAGGGCTAGTGCTTCAACCACTGTGTTACCAGCCCCGCCCCCAACACCCCAAGGAAGGGGAAAGATGCCACCACATATCCACTCCTTTATCTCTACTCTGCTGATCACAGGACCCAGGGTCACAAGCCAGCGCACAACCTGGGGCTGCCCGGGGGTAGCAGGAGGCGGCCAGGCTCAGCCTGCTCTGTGCTCCTGTCTCCCAGGGGTATGTTCTGTGCCGGGCCCTCTGCCTGGAATGGGACATCCTTATGCCATTCAAATCCCAGTCTAGGAATGGATACTTTATCACCTCCTCTGGACAACAGGAAATGGAGGCTCTGAAAGAGGCATCACACAGCCAATGAGCAATTAAATAAACTTCAGCACCTCCATGTTCCAAGCCCACGCTTCCCCACTACAAACACACACGCTTTCATAGATGCAGCCCCCAGTGATGACAGTTTAGTCTGCATCCTGAGTCCTGAGGGGTTAGAAAAGGGGACGTTACTATCCCCATCTTGCAGTTAAATCCCCTGAAAGCAGAAGGAGTGCCCAGTATTTGACCTCCTCCTGACAGGGCAGGGGACCACCTGATCCTTTCTTGGACTGGCCTTTGGGCCTGGGGGAGATAGGGCCTATTATCAGCTATTTTGCCTCCGATCCCACAAACTGATACGCTGACATGTAATGCCAAATGTGATGATGTCAGGGCAGAGACCAGCCTGTGAGAGGCGGAGGTCGTGAGGATGGAGCCCTGACAGGGTCTGTGTCCCATGGGAGGTGGCTGTGCGTGAACCTGACTGCGGAAGCATCCTGATCTGACATCCAACCTCAGAACAGTGAGAAACACCTGCAGTCTGCAGTGCTCAGTTACAGTCCCTCTCTGAGCTACTCTGATTTTCCAGCCCTGACGTGGGACCTCCCGTGGAAGGGGAGGCCAGTGTGCACTGCTGCCTGAGTGACAGTGTCTTCCTTACACTTGGAATACGTGACAAGTGGCTGGCATCAAGCCTCAAATGCCCCCATCCTTGGTGGGAGCTCTCCCCCGCCCGAAGGCACTGGCAACAACAGGGCTTTCAGAACCCCGGAGCCTGTAAACAGTGTTGGCTGTGACTTGGAATGTGAATGCGTGCCTCTGCTCCTCTCCCTGGCCACACCCCAGGGGCCCCAGAGGCCACTGCAGGGCATCTACACACATGCTACTGGTGAGGCCTCACCTACAGGGAGTTGCCTCGTCCATGGGGGGCAGGGAGGGGAGGGGTAGGCTGTGCCAGGCACCAAGGTGCAGGACTCATGACATCTGTAGTCCCAGCACGTGCTCTCCAGAATGTGGGCCATCGCCCCCATTCCAGAGACACTCGTGGAGATGCTGAGAAGAATGACAGGTTCCAGCCAGCCTGGCCAGGTCAGTGACCCGCAGCCTCGCACTATGCTTGAAGAGAAGTTGGCTTTGCCCCAGCTGGAGCCCTTGGCCCTGGCTGGTCTCTGCTAAGGGGCTGGTGTCTGTGACATGGCTTCCCACTGCCTGTTCGCCCTAATGCAGGGAGCCAAAGCCTTGTGAAGGAATGGAGGTGGCCAGCAGGGGGAAAGTGCCTGCCTACCCACCTCCCACCTACAGGGCCCTGCCAGACAGTGCTCAAGACACTGACAAAGGCACAGAGAATGAAGGCCAAGCCCTTCTGGCACCTACGGGCCCCTGCCTTGGGGCGTGCCTGTCCACACCTGGCCTCGAGGGAGTAAGAACGTTTCTGCCCCTGCCTGTAACATAAGCCTCAGGTCTCACTGGCTTCCAGCCTCCTCTGGGTGTATCTGTCCCCCCACCCCCACCACCACCACCACCACAGCATCGAGAGACCCTGGGACCCGTCCACAGGAGATGGCAGCTGTCCATTCCCACTTGGAGAAATGGCCTTGGGTCTCCCAGGGAGGCCACTGCAGGTTACAGAGGGCGGGGCGAGGCCACAGGCCAGCTCTGAAACAGCTTACCCTCTTCAGCCATGTCCTTGTCCAGCACCAGCTTGCCATGCCGGAGGAAGTTGAGGATGGGTCCAAAGTAGGTAGGGTCTCGGTCAATGAGGTAGGCCCCGGTCTCATCCTGTGGGGAATGGGCATGGCAGTGAGAGAAGGATGGGTGCCCCTTACCTCTTGACCCATGACCTCACTACTGGTTCTAGAAAGGATGGAAGGGAGGGAGGTGACAGAGATGGCGTGGTTAAGACTCTGATGTCACGTGGTCCTGGGTTCAAATCCTGTCTCGGCCTTTTCCCAACTATGTGACCTTGGTGCAGTAATTTGACCTCTCTAGGCTTTTTTAGGGGTCACTGCGCGCATACAGTGAGAGGAGTTCTGAGTAGCACCCCACCCAGCCCCGGGTTCAGTGAATGGATCCTCTTGTAAGGTCCCCGGAAGCCAGCCCCGCTTTCCACGATATTCCTATCCCTACAGGATGTTTACAAATTTCCGAGGAGCTGAGCTCTCATTGGACACTCGGTGCCCGCAGGGAGGCCCGCCGGGCATCGGGACAATTCTACCGCAGATGAGAGACTCGCCCAAGGTCACAGCACAGGAGGGTCACGGCGCAGGGGACAGCAGCTCGGCGGTCATCTCCAACAAGGCCTCGGGTAGCGAGGGGTAAGCTGCGCCGAGCCGGAGGGATCCCCGCGCCCAGGGTCCCGGGGCGGCGTGCGGGGCGGCGTGCGGGTCGCAGGGTGGCGGCCCAGAGAGGACACCAGGGCCCCCACCGCTCCCGCACCCTCGGCCGCCCCACGCGGGCGGCTGCTCCCCGGCGCTTTCCCGGGGCGGGAGCCCAGCGGGGCGGCCAGAAAGGCCCGGGTCGCCGCCCGGGGAAGGGGACGGAGCCCAGCCCGGTGCGGCTCCCGCGCGCCCCACGGCCGCAGCCTGCGTCGTCCGTCGCCAAGGCAACGGGCGCGCGCCGGCCGCCGCCCCCCCCCCCCCCACCTCCGCCGCGGCTCTCCCGCCTCCGCTTCTTCGCGGAGCCCAGCCGGGCCTCCGAGGCTGCGGGCCGGGCCGGGCCGAGAGGCGGGACCCTCGCCGCCGCCGCCGCCGCGCCGCCCGCGCTCACCCGGTCCGACTGCAGCTCCTCGCCCTGGCACAGGCGGCTGAGGAAGGACTTCTGCTCGCGGCACAGCGTCTGCCGCGTGGTCAGGAACACCGTGCCCCCCACGTTCAGCCGCACCCACTGGCCCCAGCCGCCCGCCGCGCGGCCCGCCGCCCCCGCCGGCGGCACGGCCTCCCCGGCCTCCATCCTCCGCGCCCTCCGCGCCGTCTGCATCCTCCGCCGTGCGCGCGCCGCGGGCGGGCCGCGCGGGGCATGCCGGGAGCTGTAGTCCCCGCGCGCCCCGCCCTCTGCCCCTCCCACACACACACCGCGCGCTGCCCGTCGTATGCTCCCCCCGGGGGCCGCCAAGAAGCGCTTTTGAGGCGCACCCACGCTAGCACGCTGGAAGGCTGAGGCAGAAGGATCTCAAGTTTAAGCCCAGCTTAACCGAACCCTGTCTCAAAGTACCACATTTTTTAAATTCCTGGGGTTATATTATCATAGCCCCAAGTCCTGAGCTCAATCCTTAGGGTCAAAAGAGAAAAATGGCTGTGCTTGAGAGAGGTCAGGGTCCCAGACACTGGGGACCAGCAGTGCCCCAAAGCAGCAATCCGATCCAGCTCTCGAGGAAAGAAACTTCTCCCAGGCTGCAAGTCCCGGAACGTTACTCGTTAGGTTTGTGTGCGGGGGAGTGGTGCTGGGGGTCCAGCCCAGGAACCCCGTACTAACAGGTGCTGGGCCGCTGAGCTGCACCCCTGCCCGGGTCCAGCAGGTTTTCACTGGGCGCTGTGGGTGTGCAGGGCTGGGGCACAGCGCCAAGGGAGCGCTCTTTCCCCACAGAAGCTCTTTGAGGTCCATGCCTTTGGACTCAAAGTTTGCAGAACACTGGATGCCAAGGGCTTTGTGTACCTAGTTCGTATTGTTTATGCTTGTTTTGTGTGGGTGGTCCTGGGGGTGGAGCCCACGGGCCATCACACTGAGCTGCACCCCAGCCCATTTCGTGTTCTTGACTTCGAGGCAGTCTGCCTGAGTGGCTCAGGCTAAGCTCGCGCTTGCTGTCTCCTGCCTCAGCCTCCTAGAGTTCTCGGATTACAGCCATGCCACTTGCCTGACTGCTTCGTTTTGGCTAACTGCTCTCTGCTTTCCCTGGACAGTGCCCCCAACAGAGAGAAGCTTGCCATCCACGCCGCGCCCGGGCCACGCTGCAGGTGCTTTGTCGCAACCCCATGGCAGCCGTCACCATGGAGGCCTTCCGTCACACGCTTAGGGTGCTCCATGAGCCCCGTCCTGCCATCCTCCCTCACCTCGCTAGTGATGAACGCGGCTCAGAGGGCCCACCTCAAAGCCTGGCCTTGTGGGCTCTGAAGCCAGAGCGGTAACCACTTGGCTCTCCTGCCCTGTGGATCCCACCATGCTCCCGGGAGGCCATGTGGGGTGGAGAAGGAGCCCGGAAGAGGTGGCCCACACGGGCCAGAGGCCTCGATCCCCCTTCCCTCCTGGTGGCACTGTCATGGGCCCCCGCTGTGTTGGCCACCAGCTATTAACATGTGGCAGACAGTGACTCCTGGGGACAAAGGTGTTGGGGGTGGGGCTGTGGAGAAAGGGAGGGGTGGTGCAATCTTTGCCTTCTTGGAGGCTTTGATTTGAGAAAGGTAGATTTGAGAGGGTTGGACAGAACACAGGATCCCAGGTAGCCCTGTTGCAATCACAGGTGCTGGTGCCCTTCAGGGTTTTTCTTTAACCCCTCATATAGAAAATGATAGGGAAAACTCCCAAACATTTCTGGGGTGAGGGCTAAGCTAGAGGACAGGCAAACTCCAAGTGCTTGCTGGGCACACTGCTCCCCTCCGGAAAGAGCAGCCTCAAGTGCACTTTTGCAGGTATGTGGGTACTGGGGGTCCTACTTAGAGCTTTCACATTGATTTACATCACCAGCCCTTTTTAAAATTTTAATTATTTTATTTTTATTTTGAGACACAAACCTAACGAGTAACATTCCAGGCCTTGCAGCCTGGGAGAAGTTTCTTTCCTTGCGAGCTGGATCGGATTGCTGCTTTGGGGAACTCTGGTTGCTAGGTTGCCCAGGCTGGATTTGAGCTTGAGGTCGTCCTGCCTTAATCTCCCAGAGTGAAACTGCCTTTCTTCCTTCCTTCCTTCCTTCCTTTTTTTCTCTTTCTTTTCTTTCTTTCTTTCTTTCTTTCTTTCTTTCTTTCTTTCTTTCTTTCTTTCTTTCTTTCTTTCCTTTGAGTCAGGGTCCCGAATCCCAGGATTACAGGTGTGCACTAGCACACTCAGCTCATGTGGTGCTGAGGAATCGAACTCAGGGCCCTGTGCTTGCTGAGCAAGCACTCTTAATTGCTACGCTGCACGTTCAGCCTGCAGGTGCCTTTTCATAAGCCTCTGGATTTGGGAGGAAAGCACAGAGTGGTAGTTGAGGGTACAGTCTCCCAGACAAGGACGTTACTGGGATGTCAGCCCAGGAGGCCAGCTCTGTGGCTTGCTAGCTGGTGCCCTCAGAAAATTCACTTACCCTCTCTGAACCTCTTTCCTCATCTATAAATTGAGCATATTAGCACTGCATACCTCCTGCGGTTGCCGTGAGGTCTGGGTACTCACCTGGGGAGACTTGGAAGGACACTCACCAAGAAGCCAAAGGTCACTGGCTCTTGTGAAGCTGGTATTTCCAGTTACCTGTCCAGGCCCGTGCCTGAGCCCAGCTGCTGCAGATGCCACAGGGACTAGGGAAGGACCAACCTTCCCATCTCCTCCTATTGGGGATGGAGGGGAAGGCAGGGAGAAATCCCATTCCAGATGACCCCGGTTCCTGGACGGTCACTTCCTCATGCTAAGCCCCCATGACCTGAAGCAACCCACGGTGGCTCTGCTCCAGGGGGAACCGAAGGAGCATGGAATGTATCCTGGTCCCCCGCGGAGCACACCCCCGGTGTCCTATTTTGAACAGTGTCTGCATCTGAACAGCTCTGGCAACTCTGCTGCCAGTTCTGTGACTCAGATGTCACTCATCCCTGCCAGAGTTTTGCATCGGGTTCTCCTCTTCCCTAAGTTTGGAGTGTGAGAACTTTCTGAGTCACCTCCACTCCTAGTTCAGGGCAGATCCAACCTTGAGACCCTGCTGGGGTGAGTTCTGCCGCTGAGTCTGGGGTGCTGGTCCTAGCTCCCACCTCCAAGGTCACCTGGGAAGAGAAAGGGACATATCCAGTCAAGGCAGGTGCGCCTGACCCGTCAGATTCACAAGAAACAAACAAAATAAATGGTAAAGTCGGTGTGGAGGCACAGGCCTGTAATCCTAGCACTCTGGGAGGCTGAAGCAGGAGGATCACAAGTTCAAGCCCAGCCTGAGCAATCTAGCAACTTAGTAATATCCTGTATCAATCAATAAAAAAGGCTGGGGTTGTAGCTCAGAGCAAAGGCCATAGGTTCAATTCCTAGTACCACAAGTGTGTGTGTGTGTGTGGTGAATGCTTAAATTTAAAAAAACTAATTATAGTAAAAGATACAATGCCATGAATCCCTCTGGAAATCCTCCCTCACTTTGGACACCCATGACTTCCTGCCACTTTCTGAAGCACTTCCAGAAGTCCCCTTTTGTATTTTGGCAAGGTGTGATCAAAAACACGGTGATCACTGCTGCCCAGGGCCAGGCAGCGGAAGCAGTCTTGTGAGAAGGCAGCGGTGTGGTGTGATCTCATCCACCTCATTTGGTGGACCTCACGCCGTGTGGCCTGTCCTCTTCTCTTAACTCAAAACCATCATGAGAGGGAAATGATTTGAGTGAATTCAGGACATCAGGGCAGCCAGACCACATAGCTGAAGACACCTAGGGAAGAGGACTTGTGGAACTGCTTCAGGAAATGGCAGAAACTATAGAGTGAGTGTTGAGGAGAACTACTGGCCTTGTGTCTTTTACTGTAATAAATAAAATTTAGACATTCCCTGTTTTTTTTTTTTTATCCTAACGCATGGCCCTGCCTAATGGCAGGCTTTCCAAGGCCCCGGCCCAGGGTTCGAGTCTTGACCCCCTGGCACACAACTCACATGCCTGGTTAGTTAGTTTTGTAATCTCTTCCAAACTCACTCTACACCATTTGCAGTATTTAAATTATAGCATGGCTCATAGCTATTAGCGCTACAGCATCGCAGATTTTAGTTACTACAGCTGAACACCTTCTGTGTGCCAGGTCTGGGGCTAGAAGCAGCGCCCTCCCAGAGGCTCATCGCGGTCCACGGACGTGCATGAATCTAATTCCATTGTGGCATTTTTACCTAGAAAGCCCCCAAGTTGGCAACCAATGTTCACAAAGCCTGCCTGCAGGACTGGGCTGTACAGTCTCAGAAGCGAGTGGGATCTAGACCCTCTTCTTGAGCTCAGAGAGGGGCCTGGGTGTCCTCCAACTCAGAAACCGCAGTCGGGGGCGGCCAAAGGGACGCTTTCTCTCGCCCCCACAAAGGCATCTACATACACACCCGCTGGACCCCCAAGGCCTGGCACTACGCCCATACTCCCTTCTACCAGCAGGGGGCACTGGCATCTGTGCCTGTAACCAACAGGGTCCCAGGGGCACTCTGGCTCTATTTGTACTTCAGACTCTCCTCCCACCTAGTTCACTCGCCCAAGCACAGCAGGTGGGGAGGGAGGCAGAAAGGGCAGGAAAGGCTTTTCCAGCTGGGTGCCCCTTTGCGCTGACCTGAGCAGGTGACTCACACTGGCCCATGATTCAGGCAGATTGTTTTGGGGTCCTCGAGTGCCCCCATTGCTGGGAGCAGCTCACACTATTGTCCCCTTCTTGGACAGTACCTCCTCCCCCTGGTTTCCCTGGGATCACCTCCATGGGTCCCACTGCCCACCCCAGTCCCTCCGGTTCTCACCCAGAAGTCCCTCTGGACAGCTGTCTGCTCCCTCGGGCAGCCTGTACCCCCAGAAAAGGCTTCCCTGTGCTGCAAGTTTTTAGGCTCTTAGAGATATGGCACCCTCCCAGCCTCTGATCCCCAGAATCCAGGACGCTCAGGTCAAGGCCGGCAGGTGGCCTCCTCCAGGGAGGCATCTCTGCCCCTGCTGTGGACAGGACAGCCACCCCTCCACTGCAGCCAAGCATCTACGGATAGTAGTAAGTTTTCAACGTGGTAGTTAGAATCTGCATTAAAGCAACAAGCAGGGATCCAGTCCAGTGGTAGGCCTATAATTCCAGCCCTCTGGGAGGCTGAGGCAGGAAGATCACAACTCCAGTCCATCCTGGGCAATTTATGGATTGAAAGAAACTCTATCTCAAAATTCAAAAGTTAAATAAAAAGATCTGGGAATATTGCTCAGTAAAAAGGCTTTGGGCTTAATCTCGTAACCAGCTACAACAAAAAAATCATTTCAAATATAATTTCAGGCCTAGAGAAAATTGCAAAAGAATAAAAATCCCCTGGGTGGTGGCTTTTATGCCCTTGGCATTTTCATTCTCTCTCCTGAGATTTTTCTTCTTGATATTCTCAGCCGCTGTGCCATAGGGTGCAGAGGCAAGGCCCGGTCACTCCTCAATCCTCAGAGGGGCTCTGGGGTCAGAGAGGAGATGCCACGCCACGCCTCCCCCTCCTCTGCTGACCTCTCAAACCAAACCACCACCTGCCTGCCTAATGTCCTTCATAACAACAACAACAAAAAATAATGCTGACTGTGTGGGGATCCAGCCCAGCTCCTCAATGTGTGCGTCTCTCTCTCTCTCTCTCTCTCTCTCTCTCTCTCTCTCTCTCTCTCTTTTTGCCTTTAATCTGGAGTTCTTTCTCCGCCATTTATTTTTAAAGTGGGGAAGTGACTTACTTTACAGACTGACCCCCAGCGTCACTTGCTGGAGATCCCTCATGGTCACAATCCCTGGGCGCATCTTGGGGCGGGAAGCTGGCAGGTGACGCTGTGTTCTGCCTGCATCGGCCCCAGAGGTCCCTCTGTCCCAGTAGCCATGGCATCAGTGCCATCGCTCTGCTAAGGTTTGGGGTGCTGAGACTCTTCTTTTTTTGCACCCCAGGAGGCGACGTGGGGAGACTGCACAGTGTGATGAAATTGAGAGGTGAATGCTGACGTGACAACATTTTAAAAATATCATACAGTCAAAGACACGTCGTTGGAGTGCCCCCACCCCCCAGCTTCAAACACACTTATGCCATTGCTGCTGCCACCTCCTCTGGAAGCAGTCCCGGACGTAGCAGGGTGGCCTGCCGTCCTCACCACACCCACCGCTGGTGACTGTGGTAAGAGGCTGCACCGAGTCGGCACACCGAGGCAGCCAGGCAGTGCACCTGTGGCTCAAGGAGGACTTCCTGGACTGCTTCAGAAAGTGGCGAGAACAATGGATAAGCCAGGCTCAGTGGCGCACACCTGTGGTCCTAGCACTCTGGGAGGCGGAGGCAGGTGGAGTTCAAGCCCAGGCAAAGCAACTTAGTGATGTAGTGACACCTCGTCTGAAATAATAAAAAGGAGGGCTGGAGCAACGGGGCCGTGGTTATTAAAGCGCTTGCCTTGCAAGCTCAAGGCCCTCAGTTCGATTCTCCAGCACCATGTAAAGCTGGGCGTGGCGCCACCCACCTGTAATCCCGGCACTCAGGAGGCTGAGGCAGGTGGCAGAGTGAGAACCTGTCCCAAAAAAAGAAAAAAATAAATAAAAGGCATGCACCTTGAGCCCTAACCGCTGGGAAGCCGAGGCAGGGGGGTGGCAGGTTCCAACTCATCCTGCACAAATTCCTGACCCTGCCTCAAGCTTACAAGTAGAGAAAAGAGGCTGGAAACGTCGCTCTGTGTGAAGAGATTCAGTTCCCAGGACTGCGGACAGTAAGCAAGCCAGAGCCACCGAAAGGCCAGCACACGTCTTCTCCCCATCCCTCCAGTGACTCCAGTCCCTTCTGACTGGCCAGGAGCAAACGCGAGACCCAAGCCAGAGCGTCGTGGCTGCCAGCCCCTCCGGGGCACAGGGAGCAGGCGCCACATGCACGCGCGCACCCCCTACCGGGTTCTGTGTTTATTTGCCTTGGGAGTCCTGAGCTCCCCGACCTGGGCCCCGCGCTCTTGCCATCCGGGAGAGAGTTCCGGCCATCGTAAAAATGTTTACTTGCTTCCCCAATCCTCATTTAGTAATTGAATAACACCGTGGAAAAAAATAAACCCCTGAGAAAGAGATCCACGTTTCCTTTCTGATGATTTCTGTCTGTCTTTTGCCAGAGGAAACAAAGTCAAAACAGGAACAGCTCTGGGTTGAAGCTGGCCTAGCGAGCTCAAGGCTGTGAGATGGATTCTGGGCATGGTGGCACACACCTGTAATCCCGGCACTAGGGAGGCTGAGGCAGGAAGATTGCCATGAGTCCAAGGCCAGCCTGAGCTACATAGTTTAGGACCAGCCTGGACTACAGAGCAAAACCATGTCTCAAAACAAAACAGAAACACCTACTTGGGTGGGCAGGTGGGTAGGCAGGACAGTTACCGGGGTTCATCTTTGCCTCTTCCATTCAGAGTACTGAGAGCAGTAACATTCATTACTTAAAGCAGAATTAGAACGCGGGTGTAGTGTTAATCCCAGCACTCAGGAGGCTGAGGCAGGAGGATTGCCGTGAATTCAAGGCCAGCCTGGACTACAAAGTGTAGTTCAGGGTCAGCCTGGACTACAGAGTAAGACCCTGTCTCAAAATAGTCAATCAATAAATAAAGCAGCATTCAGTTCACTTGTTTCCGTTCCTGTTGCATTCTCTTCTCTTGTCATTTTAATTGACTTTTTTAAAAAGGATAAGTCACAACTCCCAGAAAAGCTGTAGCCATTTCTACTCATCTACACAGATCCTCACTTGTGTTAGTTTCTGGCTTGTTCTTGGTTGTATCTTTTTGTAGAAAGAAATACACACCGTTTCCGACTTCCTTTCTCTCACACAAAAGGCGAGCACAGACATTGTGACCAGGTGGCTGGTCCTGGTGCCCCGGACGCAGCCCCTCCCCTCACTGCTGGCTCCGGCACCTTCAGTGACAAGGTTCAGTCAAGGCCCAAGAGAGGCTGCACAGAAGAACAGGCGGGATTTAATGTAACATGTGAAGAGAGTCACATCTTCAAGAGGGAAGTGGGCGGTGCCCAGGTGCCTGTCCTTCTCAAGAAAGAAGATGGAGTGGGGCCTGGCAGTGCAGGCCTGGCGTCCCAGCACCCTGGGAGGCTGAGGGAAGAGGATCACAAGTTTTGAGTGTAGTCTAGGCAACTTAGGGAGATTCTGCTTCAAACCTAAAACTAAAAACTAAAAAAATGGACTGGGGATGGATATAACTCAGTGTGAAGGCCTTGGGCTGGGCGCCCAGTAGCAGACAGAGAAAGAAAGAAAGAAAAAGAAAGAAAGAAAGAAAGAAAGAAAGAAAGAAAGAAAGAAAGAAAGGAAGGCAGGCAGGCAGGCAGGCAGGCAGGCAGGCAGGCAGGAAGGCAGTATCATAGAGGCGTCTGCCCTGGGAGCGAATCTGGGTATATTTTGTGCACCCAGGAGTGAGTTCAGGAACGAGGGTAATCATTTCACTTAGAAGCTACTCTGGCACTGCAAAATGCCTTCCCGACCTTCCCAGATGCTGCAGGCCCTCCGGGTTCTTGATCATGTCAGAAAGATGAGGTCTTGATTTAAATCAAGTCCCTACCTAACACGTACTCTCTTTTAACAATATATCTTAAAATCTCCCCACATTATTCCAGAAATCTTTCTTTTCGGTGGAGGGACAAGGTCTCGCTCTGTAGTCTGGGCTAGTCCTGAACTCACTGTGTAGCTCAAGCTGGCCTCAAACTCATGGCAGTCCTCCTGCCTCAGCCTCTGCAGTGCTGGGATTAGAGGCGTGCACCACCATTCCTGGTTTATGTGGTGCTGGGGAATCAAACCCAGGGCCCTGTACTTGCCCAGCCTCTGAGTGACACCCCCAGCTCTCTGTTTTCTCTTACATCTGTGCAATATCTCATCATGTAATTGTACCATAGATTATTCAGCCATTCACACACCTGTGCACATTTGCATATGCAATAGGTATGGGTATGATTTGCATACATATGTATATAATCTGCATGTCTATTGTTGTGTGTTCACTAGGGTGTTGCCAACCTCTTATGTTTACCAGTAACGCTGTAACAAGTGGCTGGGTTGGGCACGGGCATTCCAGACTGCCAGCGGGCACCTTCAGGTGGATTCCTGGCAGTGGGACGGGGTTGAAGGGGAAGTGTGCACAGAGTTTCCTTAGACGATGTCCTCATTTCCTCCCCGAGGATTGACCAAGCTGCATGCCCAGCTACAAACACAAAGGACCCTGTCTGTGGCCCAGAGCCCCAGTACATAGGTGACATCGCCAGGCTTCTTTTATTTTTGCTGTTTTCACCGCTGAGAAACAGCATTGCATTGATGTTTTAACACGCTTCTCTCTATTACAAGTGGATGCGAGCAACTTTTCACGTGCTTAAGTGTCTTGGTTTATTATTTATTTGCGTAGTGCACTGGAGGTCGCGTCCAGGTCTTCAACTGAGCTACATCTGCAGCCCTTTTTTATTCTTGAGTTTGAGGCAGGGTCTTACAAAGTTACTAAGTTGCCCAGCCTGGGCTTAAACTAGTGATCCTCCCGCCTCAGCCTCCCAGAGTGCCATGATGACAGGCCTGCACCACTCGTCCTGGGTGGGGCTTATTCTTGTACCACGCATGAGACACAGATCCCAACTATTTTTGTGTGCTAAGCAGTCACCCAGCACCTTTGCGGTCCCCAGGGTTGAGGCACCACGAACCACTAGTGCAAACACATTTCTTGTTCATTTTATAAAAGTATTTTATAATCTGTTTCTTTTCTTTGTGGAGACAGGATCTCGCTCTGTAGTCCAGGCTGGTCCTGACTCATGTAGCTCAGTTTGGCCTTGAGCTCATGGCAATCCTTCTGCCTCAGCCTTCTGAGGCTGAGATTACAGACCTGCATCGTCACGCCTGGCTAATAATGGTGCTGGGGACTCGAACCCAGGGTCTTAATACATGCTAAGTAAGCGCTATAATGGCTGAACTACACCCCCATCCACTTTCTCCCTTCTTAATTCTCAAGATGCTTGTGGATTCTCTTGTCTGATTCGCTAAGGTCAGTATCAGCCAGACAGGGGACAGTGGGCACCTTTGACTGGCTGCTGGTTTCAGTGGAACAAATGTCCAGAGTTTTCCTATTAGACAAAACACTGTGGACACAAAGTAAGGCGTGTGTGCTCTATCACACACTCACACAGCATCCCCAGGTGACGTGCAAGTGACTGTAGTGACAGTTATCTCAAAGAGGAAACCTGGGCCTGAGGGCACAGGCCTGTCCTCCCAGCACTCTGGGAAGCTGAGGCAGGAAGATCACAAGTTCAAGCTGCCTCAGCCATTCAGGAAGCACAAAACGAGCCGGGCTGTGACTTGGGGTGACGACGGCCCTGGGCTGAGTCCCCTTATCTTAGCTGCCTTTTTCATTCTGTTGCCAGGTCAGAATTCCTGACATCCACAACTGACAGGAGGAAAGACTTATTTTAGTTCAGTCAGAAAGTTTCAGTCCCTTCACAGGAAGCTGGCAACGGTGGGGCCCTCGAGAGGCCCAGCAGGAAGGGAGCTGCTCCCAGCACCGCACGGCGGGCGTCTGTCCTTCCTTCCGCATCCTGCGCCAGTGATCCCCAGTGCCCCAGTGGCCTGCCCGGGTCTCCTTCCCCGGCCCTGCCCGACCCTGCTGACCTCACACCGCAAGCCCCGCCCGCAGGCGTGGCCCCAAAGTCCTGCTTCCAGCACTGTGTGAGGCCCTGGCCCGCTGCCTGGCACTGCATTCCCACGCTCATCCCCTCAGCACAGGGGTGGGAGGGCCTGGGTGGCCTTTACCTGGATCCCTGGGGAGGAGAAGGGGTGCCTCCTGGCACCCCAAGGACAGATATAAACAGAGGGGAACACAATTCATATCTCTCTCCTTCCTCCTCCTCCTCCTCCTCCTCCCGGTACTGAGGATGAGGCCGGGACCTTCACACCGAGCTGTCTCCCGGCTCATCTTTATTTTCCGATTTTGAGACAGGGTCTCGCTAAGTTGCTAAGTTGCCCGGGCTGGGCTCGAACTTGCAATCCTCCTGCCCTGCCTCCACCGTGCTAGGATCACAGGTCTGTGCCTCGGAGCCTGGCTCCTCTTTCCTTTCTTCCTAGAGAAATGCTCCGAGAGCTCGCCTGGCCTTTCTGTCTTTCCTTCTCTGACCCTTCTGACTTCGGGGGCAGCGCTTGAGACTCCTGCCACGTCTCTCCGGAGCGGTGGGGCGGGACTCGGCGTGGGGGAACTCGTACCAGGGACTGCCGCCCCGATTGGAGTTGTCCTTGGGGCCCAGAAGCAGCACCCCAGCTCTCTTTGTTCTCTGAGCTCCCCGCCTCGGATGCCCCTCACCACACAGCTGCCAGGCGTATTAGTGTGGGCTCTTCCAAAAAGCAGAATTTACAGACATTATAACAAAAAGGATCTATTCGGAAGGCTTACAAACCCAAGGATAGAGAGGCCAAGATGGCGGCCTGCATGTGCCAGAGCTGGAGTGACTGATGGCTGCTCAGAGGTGAAGCAGATCTCCCCTCCGGGACTTCAGGACAAGCAGTGAGAGTCTGATGTGGATCTCCGCTGTTCGAAGAACAACAGCGAGGACCGAAGCCTGGAGATTAGCGAAGGGCAGACAGGTGCAAGCCGAGACTAGAGCGAATATGCGAAGAAGACCCGCCGAAACAAATCCTTAGTTAGACATGAAGCTTTAACAATCGGGCGCTTCCTTCTTTTTATACTGTTGGAGTTCCATTTGGCCCTCCCACATCCTTCCCTCATTGGCCAGCCCACAAATCACTCACACTCTAACCAAGCTGGTTCTCAATTCCCAATCTAGGCGTGGTTCCCAATCCCTGGTCTAGGTGTGGCTCCTGATCCCCCTCAAATTGACATAATCTCTCCAGGTCACACCAGGACTGTGTGCCTGCCCCATTCCCACTAGGAAGTGCCACCTCGCGGGGCTGTCTTCTTCCTGGTGCCCCCAGTCCTGGTGGAGGTGGGGCTGTGAGGCCTGGAACCCGCAGGTGAGGAAGCCAAGGCTGGGTGTGGGAGGGTGGAGCACCTGGCCCACAGCGGTGGGGAACAAGGGGGGGATGCACAGAGCTGTGCTCAGGTACCGGGGAGGGGAGACAGAGCCACTGTCTGGCCTGGACTCAGTGGCACCTGTGCGTGCTCAGAGGGGTTGACAGGTGGAGGGAAGAAGGTCAGTCCACAGCTCAGGTGGCCCAGCAGCAGGGCTGGCCCCAGGTGGCCGCACTCAGAGCACACCAGCCCACCCAGAAGCACAAGGGGCTGGGCGCTGCCACAGAGCGCAGACTATATAATCAGGAAGTGCCACCAGCAAGGTCAGCTCAGAGCACAGTGGGGCGCTGCAATGTCCTAACAGTCAGGGCCACTGGGCCTGGGGACAAGCAGCCCCTAAAGGGTGTTGTTTTTTGGCACAGGTTTTTTTTCAGGTACTCTCAGGCTGTCCTCAAACTCACAGCAAGCCTCCTGGGAACAGAGGTTACAGGCGTGAGTCACTAAGCCTAGCTAATTTTTATACAGTGCTGGGGGATTGAACCCAGGGCCTTGTGCATGCAAGGCAAATGCTCTACTGAGCTCTGCACAGTACCCCAAAGATCTACCTGTGCAGTGAGGCCCTGAAACAGCCGTACAAAGTTCAGGTACCCTCCGCCCCTCACAGCTTAGTTGGCTTAAGTTTGGTGCTTAAAATGACACAGCTTCCGGTTAACCTAAATGTTTTATTTTTGCCTGAATGACTCATTATCCGTGAATTATGGATAATAAAGCTCTGATAATAAAGTCCTCTAACTGGGCCTCGCCTCATCCACGTAACACCCACCCAATCCTCGGCAGGGTGGGGGCATTTGCTCCCATTTCTAAGACGAGAAGTCAGGCCCAGACAGGAAAGTTCTGGAGCCTGGTGCAAAACTGATTCTACTGCTCTGGGACACAACCACCGCATCGGTGTATGGTTTCCCTCACTGGGCGGATGGGGTTCTGGATCATGATCCCTTGCAGCAGCTGGCCAGGGACAGGAACCGTTCCAGCACAGCTGGTTAGACAAGGTTGGGGATGCACCTCAGCCGGCCCTGACGCAGCTGCAAATATTTGCCAAGTGGACAAAACTTTCATCACCCCCACAGCTTGTGTCACAAACCCCTGGCTGGGACACTTGATGGGTGGGGTGGGCACTGGCCGAGGCCGGGTCCCTGTACAGAAAGGGTGGTTAATTATTTCGTGAGCTCAGGCTCACGGGGGCAGGACTGCTCAGGGTGGCCCTGGGCCTGGGAAACTCTTGCCAAGTTAAACAGAAGCTCTGAGCACCCCGGAAACTCACAGCTGGTTCTCCCTGCTCTTCTGGCACCCTCCAGACCCACCAAGGGGCGTCCTAGGAGAGACCTGCCCAGCTCAGATCAGCTGTCCACAAAGAGGAGCCTGGCCCAGCCCCTCTGCTGAAATCCCTTTGCCCACGGCCTCCCCTGCCCCATGGAGCTGGGGAAACAGCCATTTTTCCTTCTCCTCTGGATCCCCGATTATGGAAAACTGAGGTAGGTGTGAGCCACCTGAAAGACTCCCTGTGGCCACTCTAACTCCAGTGGGGCTCATTTCCAACTGGCTGTGTGTCCTCAGGCGAGTCACACGCGTCTCTGAGCTTATTTTCTCTCCTGCAAAGTCACCCTGTTGTAAAGCACACCATTTCACGCTACTTCTTTCTCTCTCGAAATAGGATAGGAAGGATTAGCTTCTCTGGGTTTGGAAGCTTTGTGAGGGCAGGAATAGAATTCTCATAACCATGGTGCTCTCTCTGTCCAATCCCAAGGGCACAGGAAGCCTGTACCATGCTGGTTAGAAAAAAATCCTTTAAAAATAACGGCAATACCTGTGTACTGTGTGTCTAGAACCAGGCTAAACGGGCTCTCAGATTGCTCAAGGAAAGTACAATTATACCCATTTGAAAGATGAAGAAACTGAGGCTGAGTCCAGCAGCAAGTCCAAGGTCCGAGCCCCCTGAGTCCACACTTCTCGTAGGTGCTGAGACCAGCCTGCAACTGTGAGCTCCAGAACTCGTGGGGCAGCCGACTGGGGCTGCAACAGCCACTAAAGTGCTCTCTCTCTCTCTCTCTCTCTCTCTCTCTCTCTCTCTCTCTCTCTCTCTCTCTCTCTCTCTATCATCTGTGGAGCCCGGGCCTTCACACTAAGCTACGTCCCCAGCTCATTTTTAGTTTTGATTTGCACACTGGGTTTCGTGAAGCCACTACATTGCCCAAGCTGGGCTTGAACTTATGATCCTCCTGCCTCTATCTCCCAAAGCGCTAGGATTATAGGCCTGCACCACAAGGCCCAGCTCCAGTCTCTCTCTTTAAATGGGATGTGTTATTTATCTGCGTAGAGAGGTCTTTGGTTGGAATTCCAATTGACAGTAATGTTCACGGGAAGCAGTCCAGACCTCAGAGGGAGACTCCAGGATTCTGGGAGACGATAGCTTGCTAGGGAGCAAAAGGCACATGGTCTGTACTCAGATCCTTAAGATGCTGAGGCTCCCAAGGGCAAACTTCTTGGGGTGCAGGAGAACCCCATTCCTTAGGAAAACCAGGTACAGCTTACAAAGATTTCAAGCTTGGCTTTTATTTTCCCAGTAGCCCATAAGTGGGTGGCTGCTGCACCCCCGGCTCCCTCCCTGCCTGTGCCACCTTCTCCCCACCTCAGCCAGGGACCCACAGGTCACCAGGCTCCTTCCTGGTCTCTGGGATGCCACCCCAGATGCCACCAGAGCTGGGAGAGTGAATGTTCATTTTACACAAAATAGAGGCATGGTCAGGACGACCAGGCTGGGTGCCACTGGTGGGCTGGGGTTGCCCGCTGTCCCATGTCCTCAGCAGCCTCAGTGCACCTTCCCCCGGCCCTCGGAGACCACGTGCTCAGGCTGGGCGCGCATGTACCACTCCACCCAGGAGCCGTCGTAGACAGGCACATGGGGCTTGCCACACAAGTAGGCACCCAGCGCCACGTGGCAGGCCGTGACGCCGGAGCCGCATGTGGCCACCAGCGGCTGGGACAGGTCCACCTTCTTCTCCTGGAACAGGCAGCGGATCTCCTCTGGGCTCTTCTCCAGGCCCTCTGTGGTCAGGAACTCCGTGAAAGGGATGTTCACCGAGCCAGGGATGTGGCCGGGCTCGACGCCTGTGGCAGGGGAACAGAAGAGAGGTGACCATCGGAAGGGCAGTGAGAGCAGAACCGGACCTAAGTCCCTGCCCCTGCCGTGCAGAGGTTCCCATGCAAATGGAATGCCCAGGCCTGCCTGCAATGTCTTGTTTCGTCCTCATGGCCACCAAACATAGGCACCTGAGAGGCATGGTTCCACTTCACAGACGGTGATGCCGAGGTTACTGCCCGCCTAAGGTCAGTGCATCAGCAAAGTGTGGGTGGGACCCTGAGCTAAACATGAGCATTTCACTAGGGCTGCAGGGACCCCAGGGTGGCCTCCCTCTCTCCCTCCCTCTCTCCCTCCTTTCCTTCCTTCCTTCCTTCAGTACTGCTAACCGAGCCAAGGGCCTTCACACTAACCTCTATCACTAGCCTATTTTTTATTTTGTTTTTGAGACAGAGTCTCACCAAGATGCTAAGTTGCCCAGACTGGGCTCAAACTTGCTATCCTCCTGCCTCAGCTTCCCAGAGTGCTGGGACTACCGGGCACCTGTGTCCCCGGGTATCCTGACGTGCACCCTAAAGGCAGAGTTACAAACATGCCCCACAGCCCACCCTCCAGCCGGGACCTCAGCCCTCGTGAGCAAGGTGCTCAGAGGTATATCAGGGTGGACAGGCGGCCAGCAGGTGAGACACATGTGACAGAAGGCCTACTGGGTGCCATAGAGGCAGGGCACAAAGCCAGTAGTAACACGGGGGGACATGCCTCCTGCTTACTTCTGGCCCCCATGTGCCATTTTCTTCAGTCGGCCTCCCCAGGACTCTGGGAAAGAAGCAATGACCCGCTTTGGTACAGCTAAGAACAAGGCAGAAAGACTTGCTCACGTCAGCTGGTAACTGGCAGAGGGTGAGACCCAGGCCCCTGAGCAGCCACTGTGAGAGGAGGAGTTGGGCGTCCTGGTGGACCTGGCATCCAGACTGCCCACAAAGGGGAAGCTGAGGTTTTTGTTGTTGTTGTTGCTGCTGGAGATACAATTCACCAACACACTGGATTAAGTTGCCCAGGCTGGCTCGGACCTGTGTCCTCCTGCTTCGGCCTCTTCAGTAGCTGGGATTACAAGTATGTGTGCCGCCACCCCTGGATCAGACTTCATTCTTAGAAGACTGTTTTGGTTGGAGCAGGAAACCGAGGATCTGGGCAAGACCACGGGGGTATGAACGAACAGCACCCCCATCAGGTGGCTGTCCCTCAGAGTCCCACTGTCACCAAGGACTGAGACTTGAAACAAACTCTCCCCAGGGGTGACTCAAATCTGGGTTGCTGGGACCTATCTAGGGCAGCTTCTGCCTCGGTTTCCCCCTACAGTAGGGACAGCCCTACGAGGAGCTGTTGACCCCAGTTGGTCTCTACCCCCAGAATGCAGCACGGAGGGAGACAAGCAGTTCTGCACTGCAGAGAGGCGGGAGGGGGCTGTGCACGCCACTTATCAGACAGCTCCGTTTCCCACACACAATCAGCTCAGCACAGACATCATGCCGAGGCCAGCTGGGGCAGGGTGACGACGGTGAGGCCAGGGCTTCCCCTGGCTGCACTGCTGGACGGACATGGCACAGCGTTGGTGCAGCTGGCCGGGCCTGGGGCTGGGCAGCGGACGATCACGACAGTGAGGGCTCGGCACTGCCAAAACACGTGAGCTGCCAAGCGGCGCCTGCCCTATCTGTCCCTCCGGCAAGCCTGGTAGGGCAGGGGACATCATTAGATGTTACCCATGCATGAGCCAGTGGGATTAAAGGATGTTTTCGACCTCTCTGAAAAGGGCCACGCCTTTACATACAGAGAGGGCCATGTTAATTACGCGACTTCCACCGTCATCTTAGCTGGCGCTCACCTTATGTGGGAGGCCAGAGCCTGGTGCTTTGCACACTCGGGGCTCCCCACCTGATGGACCACCACAGCCAGCACCTACAAGTTGATCACCGGTGCTGGGGGAAATGGGCCCCCAAGCAGCCGGTTCTGCCTCCCTCTGCTTGGGGTCCCCTTTCATTCCCCGCTCCAAGCCACCGGCCCTAACGTCCCTTCCTGCTTCCGCCTCCTCTATGCTCATACGCTACTGGCCAGAGCTTCTGGGGACCATCCTTGAGCATTTCCCCCAAACCGTGGCCCCCCATATTCCACAGTGACCCCACACCAGCCCAGTACTGGGGTGCCAGGTTATTCTTGCGTCACCACACACAGAAATGACGTCCCGCGTCCAGCTACCGCCCCCATGCTCCGGAGGTTCAGCCGGCTCCTTCCCAGCCCGCCACCTCCCGGTTCCCCCCTCCCCCGCCGCGGTTACCGTCCCGGGGCTCTGGCTCTGTCCCCCGGAAGCGGCCGGCAGCGCGGGCGTCCACCAGCTGGAAGCGGCGGGTCTCCAGGTTGTCCCTCACGTCCTCGTAGGTCGCGACGAAGGCGGGGTCCAGCCGGGCGCGGAACTCGGCGGGCGCCGGGCGGCCCTTGCCCGAGCTGAGCGGCAGGTCCTGGCGCAGCCAGTGGCGGAGGCCGCCGTCCAGCAGCGACACGGCGCGGTGGCCGAAGGCGCGGAACATCCACCAGACGCGCGGCGCCGAGTAGAGGCCCTGCTCGCTGGCGTCGTAGACCACGACGTGCGTGGCGGCGCCCACGCCCAGGCGGCCCGCGAGCTCAGCGAACTGCTCAGCGCTGGGCAGCATGTGGTCGTAGGGGGACGTGCGATCGCTGCACTGGTCAATGTCGAAGAAGGCGGCGCCGGGGATGTGGCGCTCCTCGAACTCGCGGCGCGCGTCGCGGCCCAGCCGGGGCAGGTACCAGGACGCATCCAGCAGCTGCAGGGGCTGCCCCGCCCGGGGGGCCCGCAGCGCCTCGGCCACCCACTGCGCGGGCACCAGCGCGCGGAAGAGCTGCGATGCGGCCATGGCCTGCGGGACAGGGAGGGGTCAGGAACCCAGGCTGCTGGGTGTCAAGTACCTGTGTCGGCGGGGGCGGGTCGGCCGGGGCGTGGGGCAGAGTCCAGGAGCGCGACCAGCCCTGGGGGTGCGCCCGCGCCCAGACTTCCGTCACCCCGGCCCTTTGCGGCCAGGCCTGCAAACTAGAGTCAGCTTCAAGTGACTAGCATGATGAAGACCCCGAAAGGGTGCAGGCCACAGGACACTCTAGGTAAACAGGGTCCGAGTCTGCGCCTCTCCCTCAACTGCAGCTCAGATGCTGTGCTCCCAGCCGAGCCCCGGTTGAGATTCTCCCACCAGGTCGCAGGGCACTTCCTTGGGGCGCTGCCCCCACAGGGACAGTGGCTTATGGACCCCAGGACACGCTGGGCACCGTGATTGTCAACGTTAAACTCGTTGTCCTAAGAGTGTGGTGTTGCCCGGTGTGGGGCCCCACGCTTGTAATCTCGGCACTCTGGGAGGCTGAAGCAGGAGGATTAAAAGTTGGAGCCCAGCGTGGGCAGTTTTGGGGGACCCTGTCTCAAAATTTTTAAACAAAATGCATTTAAAGAGAAAGGCAGGAGGCTGGGAGGGTCACTGGGCATGGCCACTCCCATGGCGGCACTGGTTTCAAACCCTAGGACAGCCATAGAGTAACAACCATGAAACAAAAGAAGAGGGCGGGCCTTGTTCCTGGGACACTGAGGCTCATAAATGGGCTTGAAGTGGGCCCAGAGGCACCAAGCTAACCCAGGTGACCTGGCACCAGAAGCTGGTAGCTCAGTGCCACGCCCTGGGCTGGCACTGGGAGCCTCTGCTGGCCCGGTTCGTGCTGAGCTGAGCTCGGCTTTCTCTTGGCCTTTGTAGCAGCTGCGTTAATGACACTGCTCATCCCAAGCCAGATTTCATTAGGCAGGCTCAGAGTGGCTAGGCCCGGTGGGTCCGGAGGTCCCCAGAGGAGAAACTCTTCCTCACATGAGGAACAGCTCCCAGATTAAACAAAACAAAACTCTGATCACTTAAGAAAGACCACACCTTGGAGTGACCAGCGACCAAGCTCAAGTCAAGCAGGTCAGGAGACTGCAGACTGTCATAACCAGGGCCTGGGGTCTTACCTCGGGCTCTCGAATTTGATCCTTAAGCCAATGAACTAGTTTATGTGAAGCAATCAGTAAGGTCTGACTGTGTAGGAAAATGAACACACATGACTCACAGAGAGAAGTTCATGAAACATGGCTGTAAGTGGCACCTGCAGGGGAGGTCCTACTTTCTACCTCACGTTCCCCTTCATACTTCTCCCAATAAAGCCACTTTCTGCTTCCAAACTGTGTCTTTGTTCATGGTGTTCGCCAGCATCAGTCCCATCCCGCCCCCCTCGCCTGCATGCCAGGGCTGCCATGCACCAGCCCTCAGCCTCCCTGGGTGGAGACCTCTAATCACATCAGCCACTCCAAATGTCTTGTTCTGGGTGGCTGACAGTCCTCATGGGGCCTTGTGTGGTGAGAGATATGGGCCCCTCTGCCAGGTGGACGCAGATCCCTTCCAGGACACATGGCTGGGTGCAGGGTCTCCCACCCAGGGAGCAGCCTTTCCACCCACACCTAGGTGGCTAGAGAAGAGTGGGGTACTTCTGAGATCCAGGCCGCAGCCTCAGGCAGTGGGTGCCCGGAGGCCCCTTTCATCCACACAGGCCCTGGGCAGGACACAGAGGAACTCTTGACTTTGCCTAACCCCAAAGATACGGAAGCAGTTGAGGAAAGCCTGGAGCTCAACAGGAGCAGAGGGCTCTACCTAAGCCCTGGGCATGAGGGAGGCTCTGCCTGGCTTCCTAGAGGAGGCACACACTCCAAAGTCAGTCGACCTCTTCAGGAGCTTTCATGCTCTGTGGCTTACACCACAGCTTCTAATAAGGGGTCCCAGGCTCCTTAGACACCCCACTTACAAACCACAGCATCTTCCCATCATTCCTAGGGATCCTCCCCACTCCAGGAATCTATTAAAATGGAAATAACCCTGGTTTAGGAATCAAAGAGCCTCCCCTCCCCCCAAATAGAAGCCTGGGTGGTGGTGATAGGGTTGGCCCCAGGGCTGTCTCTTACAATGGTGCTTCCATCTGTACCTCATAGAAAATGTTGAGGGGCCCCTAGAATGTACCACACACAGCTGGTTTTAATAAACATTAAAATGCAGCCCTGGACTGAGGGGCACAGCTAGCTCAGTGGCTAGAATGCTTGCCTGGTAAACATGGTGGCACAAGCCTGTAATTCCAGCACTTACGAGGCTGAGGCAGGATTGCTGTGAATTCAAGGCCAGCCTGGGCTCCATAGTGAGCTGAGGACCAGCCTGGGCTCCATAATGAGCTGAGGACCAGCCTGGGCTATGGAGGGAGACCCAGTCTCAAAACAAAACAAAATGAAAGGCAACCAGGATTGCTGGCACAGGCCTGTAATCCTAGCACTCTGGGAGGCTGAGGCATGAGGATCACAAGTTCAAGCCCAGCCTGGGCAACATAGCAAGACCCTGTCTCAAAATCAAAAATAAAGATGAATTAGCGATGTAGCTCAGTGTAAAGACCTTGGGCTTGATCCCCAGTACCAACAAATAAATAAAAATAAATATAAAAATCATTAAAACACTACATAAAATCCCATTCTTTTACTTTCCTTGAGACACAGGCATGCTCTGTCATGCCCAGCTAATATTTAAGTGGGGCTGGAGAATCAAGCCCAGGGACTTGGGTATGTTGGGCAAGCCCTGTAGCCACTGAACTGCATGCCCAGCTGACATCTCATGATTCCTTAGGTGACCCTTGAACCCACAGTAGCAAATCAAGAGTGTGAGAACTTCAGGACTGGGTGGAACTTCAGAGGTCTGAGGTCACCCTGCCCAGCCCTCTCTGCCAGATTGGAAGCTCTCACACTGGACTGGGGGCTCTTAAGGTGGGCCAAAGGAGGTCAAGCTGTGGGTGTCTCAGGAAAAGGCCTCGGTCCCTCCCTGTGTGCAGGGGGAGTTCCTTTGGAGGGGGGGCAAAGTTCCCCAGGACATATGGGACAGACCCAGGTGCATTTCAGGAGTCCCATAAAACTGCATTAAGGTGAATGTGAGCCCTGGGGTCCAGCCATGCTGACTCAGGGACTCTAGGAGGACCCTAGGCCTGTTCTCTGCTTGGTCTGCAGGTCCACCACTGCCTCTGCCTCAGAGGGTTCACTGGATAAATGCTGATTAAGCCACAGAGTGCTGCAATCCGCTGTGGCAAGTATTTCAGGATAAATCCACCCTTAAGAAAGGGGAAGTGCCTCCTAAAGCATTCCAGGCCTGGGGAAAAGCCCACACAGCTGTTTCCCTCACCTTCCCCCAGGAACAAGAGTGGTGTTCCCCATTCAGGAATCCTGCCACCGTTATTAAAAACTCAATTATACACACAATTAACTGGTGAACAACAAAGGTATTTTTAAAAGAGCTTTCAGGATGAGCCAGGTAAACCGAGGCAGCCCTCACCACGTGGGCCTCGGAGTAAGTGTCCCTTCACTCCACGTGCGCACTGGGCGCCTGGGGTCCTGAGTTTACAGAAGTTTGTGGCCTGCCCGGCAGGACCAGGTAACACCCAGGAAGCTCAGCAAGCCCACACCAAGCACGCCTGGCAAAAGCGACTTTTCTTTGACTCCAGCAAGTTCTGTGCCCGCTTTTTGCTCCTGGGGGCCTCAGGGACAGTGGCTTTCTCTCCGCGGCCTCTCCCAAGGCCGCAGCGGCCCTGTTTCCCTGTCTGGTGGCTCCTATCACCCCACGACACGCCCTGCTCCCCACCTGCCAGAAGAGGGTCTCCTGCAGCCGCGGAGAGACCCCCTCGGGTGAACTCGCGGTGCTCCCTACCCGCGGTCCTAGCCCGCGCCCCTGTTCCGCTCGGTCCGCGCTGCGCACCCCGAAAGCGCGAGCAGTTACCGCGGTCCTGGGCTCCCAGCTCGCGGGCTCCGCCATGGCGACCCCTCCCCTAGCCCTCTCAGGGAACCCCCCAGCCCTTCCACCACCAACCTGCAACGGCCAAGGGAGGAGACTCGGGCACGGCCCACCGCCGCGGCCACTAGCAGCCGGAGTGCCCGCGCCTTCCACTGGCCGGCCCGGGGGACGCGCGCCCAGCGCCGCCCAGCTCCCGTTCACCCCCGCGCCGCCCGGCGTCCCGGCCAGTCCCCTCGAGGGCCCAACGGTCCCCACGAACGCGGGCGCGGCCGGGGCCCGCCGATCCCCACGCGCGCGGGCTGCTCGGAGCGCGGCGGGCGGGGCGGCTCCCCCGCGGGCTGGCGCGGTGGTGCGGGCCGCGGCGGGCGGGGCTAGGGCGCGGCGGCCTCTGCGAAGGGCGGGGCAAGCGGGTCGGCGGACTGGCGAGTGAGTGCGGGGCTGCCGGAGCGGGGTCCCGGCCGCAGTGCAGGGCGGGGAACCGGGGGAACCCAGCCCCAACTAGGGCAGGGGGCAGAGAGCCGGCGCTGGGAACCGAGGGCGCATCGAGGCTGGCCAGGGTGCGTGGAGGGGGGGGGTCCCACCGAGCCCACCCTGCTGCCTTCCCGGGAGCGGGGCCCCCAAGGCCGTGGCCCACATTTACCCACTCCGGGCATGTTTTCACTGCACCTCTCTCCAAGATCCTTAGAGAGGTCACTGTCGCTGGTCGGGACCAGACACTTCCCCGGACAGACAGCTCGCGACCCCAGCGCTCCAAAACTTGTGCCCAGCTCCGATCCGCGCGGGGCGGGGCCTCTGTAGGGGCGGAACTCCGGGGCGGGGCCTTCAGGGGCGGGGCCTAGCGGGCGGGGCCAGCTTCCCTGGGGCGTTCGCAAGCCACTGCTCGCCCCAGATCCGCTGGGGCTCTCCGGGTACAGCACCCCCGGATAGTGCGGGGCGGGGGAGAACAGCTCCTTCTCCCAGCCCCGCCCAGGGCACGCACCGTCCCCTCAGACCTGTCTCTTTCCTGGTTCCCACCGGTGCCAGGTGACGCGCAGAGCGGCCGCCATGGTTCAGCAGGTGCTCTACCGGGCTCTGGTGTCCACCAAGTGGCTGGCGGAGTCCGTCCGGGGCGGCAAGCTGGGGCCCAGCCTGCGGGTACTGGACGCCTCCTGGTACTCGCCGGGCACCCGTGAGGCCCGCAAGGAGTACCAAGAGCGCCATGTGCCTGGCGCCTCCTTCTTCGACATAGAGGAGTGCCGGGACACGGCTTCTCCCTACGAGATGATGCTGCCCAGCGAGGCGAGCTTCGGGGACTACGTGGGCCGCCTGGGTATCAGCAACGACACGCACGTGGTGGTGTACGACGGGGACAACCTGGGCAGCTTCTACGCCCCCCGAGTCTGGTGGATGTTTCGCGTGTTTGGCCACCGCACGGTGTCGGTGCTCAATGGTGGCTTCCGGAACTGGCTGAAGGAGGGCCACCCGGTCACATCGGAGCCGTCACACCCCGAGCCTGCGGTTTTCAAGGCCACCCTGGACCGCTCCCTGCTCAAGACCTACGAGCAAGTCCTGGAGAACCTCCAATCCAAAAGGTTCCAGCTGGTGGATTCCCGCGCCCAAGGGCGGTACCTGGGCACCGAGCCAGAGCCAGATGCCGTAGGTAGGTGTGCGGGTATGTGCTGGTTCCTGGGGAGCAGAGCCCAGGGAGAGGATGGGTAAGGGTGAACGAGACCTTCTCTGTCCCCAGCCTTCTCACGGAGGTCTCAGTCTTACCATATGTAAAATGACAGGGTGGAGGGAAACCTAAAGCTTTCCAGCTCTGATGCGTGAGGACCCATGTTGGTGACTTCACTGCCCTGTGCCACACGACCCAGCATTGGCCGAGGTGGGGGTGATGTGACCCCCATGCCCACTTCCAGGCACCAGCTCCCGACATGCAGTAGGAAGTATCTAAGGGTGCCCTGCCCTGCAGGCAGCATTGCCATCGCTGTACGGAAGTCTCTGGAGGGCCCCCCCACCCCCCCACCCTGGCTTCTCCAGTCCCCCAGGAGCCCTTAGCAGTGCCCTTCCCAGTGCCCCATCCCTCCAGCACTCTGGGCTCTCTACAGGTGTTTGGAGAGGCTGCCGGCTGCAGTCTGTCTGCAGCATTGTGAACAGCAGCTGCCAGTTCCTGCCAGGCCCTTGGCACTGCACTAGCCTGTCCAATGAGGCGTGACACCCCCACATTAGAAGGGGGTGAGATGGGAGGATATTAAGTTCCTTGTTCAGTAGAGTGACAGAGCGGGGTTCAAAACCAGTGCCCTGTGCTCTAAACCAGGGTACCCCCCTGTCCTTCCCACCTCCCAGCTTTGCCAGGCAGGTGGCTCTCGAGTCCCCTCCTGTGGAAGGGGAGGCGGGCAGGACTGGGGTGGAGTCCTGTACTGCATGAGGGGCCAAGACAGTTTCTGCAGAGGGAGTGCTGAGGTCTAGAAGCTCGGAACTTGAAAAGGAAACTCGTGGCCTGTCCTTCCTAGACGGGCCACAGGACCGGTGGCCAGCACTTCCTTGGTGGCTCTAACTCTGAGGCAACTTTTTGCCTAACTTGTTACAAAATGCCTCTACTTTTGTGGATTTGGGGAGAGAATGGAGCGCTGGGAAATCTGTTTTGCTCAGTCTTAAGCAGCTTCCAGGATCTGAAAGGCCACCTTACTGGGCAGAGAGGAGACTGAGGCACACAGAGGCTGGGGAGGTTAACCCCAGAGCGAGCAGAGTGAGGGTCGGCTTGGCTCCCTGCCCCGGGCTTTCTCCAGCCCTCGGCCTGCCTCCTTCTCTGACAGTCTGGAGCACAAGGTTCAAGTTCCTTTGGCACCTTGCAGTCCCTGCCCCACCCCCCTTGGCCTCAGTTCAAGCCACCTTCTCTTCTTGGGACTTAAGCTGCCCCTAGGGGGAAGGAACTGTGTAGTTGGTACTCTACCTGTTCCCAAGCCTCCTCAGAAGGCAACCGAGAATGAAATTGTATCGGTCCCAGTTGTATCCTTCCCATTGTTCAGATGGGGAAACTGAGGCCTGGAGAGGAAAACATCCTGCTCCTGCTAATGCCCCGAAAAGCGCCAAATTCCAAAGTCCCTCTCTGTCTCTGTGACCCTCTTCCTCCTCCTCTGACTCCCATCAGGGCTCCAGGAAGCCTGGACGCTCCCCTCCCAGAGCCACTCCTTTGAGGTGTGGCCTTAGTCCAATTGCTGGGCCTTGCGTTCCCTGTGATCAAATACTGTCTGTCGGTCCTGTGTACTTGGACATTTGGCACTTAATAAATGCAGCAGTGGCTGCAATGGAGGATGGTAAGGACCAGAGTCCAAGGCCACTTAGGAGGACCCAGAGGACATACCACACCTCTTTCTGTCTTCATACAGAATGTGTGGGGACACAAAGGCTCTCCATGCTCTGCAGAGCCCATAGTCCCCAGCCTGGATGGGTTAAGGGAGATGCCTGAGGGTTCAGCAGCACAGACATAAACCATGCTGCGGAGGCGGGGAGGCCTTGGGGACAGCCTTGACCAGAACACCCCTAGAGGGAGGGAGTGGTGGTGTCTCCCAAGGCCACATCCTACCCACTTGGGGCCTTGGTGTTATGTCCCCAAGTGCCCCGAGGTCGCCCTTTTTACCTCTGGTACTGAGGATTGAGCCCAGAGCCTTTACACTAAACTTCCTCCCTGGCCCAGTTTGAATTTTTGATGTTGAGACAGGGTCTTGCTAAGTTGCCCAGGCTGAGCTTGAACTTGTGATTCTCCTGCCTCAGCCTCCCGGAGCGCTGGGTTTATAGCTCGCACTAGCAGGCCCGTCTCTAGGGGCCTTTCAGAAGGAGTGCAGGGTGGGAGTCAGACTGAGTGTGTACCTACGTGTGGCACTGTGTGTGGCACCAGCGCGTCTCTTCCCTCTGAACTGTTGTCCTTCGTAAGGAAAATATTGCTTCTCTGTCGAGGACAGGAACAGAGGAGGAGTTTTCTGGGCCTGGTGTTTTGGTCAACATTGATTGATCCCTTTGTCTCTCTCTTCCTTGGGGAGGTAAGAATAAGAAAGAGGGTGGTGACCCCTGAGAAATACTGGAGGGTGAAGCCAGGGCCTTTTACCTGAGCGACCCCATGCCCGGCCCCTTTTTATTTTGGTTTTTTTTTGGGGGGGGGTCTGAAGAATGAGTGCAGGACCTTTGCACTGAGCTATGCCCCAGCCTTTTTTCATTTCTGATTTTGAGAGAGGGTCTCTCTAAGTCACTAAATTAACCAGGCTGGGATCAAACTTGCAGTCCTCCTGCCTCAGCCTCCCAGATGGGGATTATAGGCCTACCCTACCATATCCAGCTTGCAGAGCTTCTTAGAACAGTCTCTCCAGCAGCCCACAGTGGGAGGCCAGCAGCTGAGCTGGGTCCCACTCCGCTGTGGGGCTGTGAGAGGGAATCTGTACCTGGCAGCGTGGCCAGGCCTTGGCCCAGGCTCAGCAGGCATCAAAGCGGCTGTCTCCCAAGGCCACTGCCGTGGGTGGGGTAAGCAGGAACAAACACAAGGGCTGGGGCGAAAGGTCACTGCCACTACAGCGACACGTGGGTGCTGCTTCATGGGACTGGGGGCCTCTGTCTGGGTCCCTCCCTTTCAGGGATTGGGGATTGGGCTGCCTGGTTTCTTTAGGAAAAGAGCCAGAAAGGGCTAAACCAATTGCCCTGGCTTTGCCCGTCTCTCCTACCCAAAGCCTGAGGAACGTGAAAGCACTGAACTTGACTTACACAGTCTGCCAAAACCGGAATGCAAAATCCTCCATCTGAGCAGTCGCAGCATGTGAGGTCCTCGGGCCCACCACCTGTCTCAGCCTCCTTCTCCAGGGAGACTCGCGCTCTGACTTGTGGGTCGCTGTATGTCCTGAGGCAGTTGCCTCACCTCTCTGAGCCTGGGATCCTAGCCGGGCTGGGAGGATAATCTCCCCAGCTTTGGGAGGATCGTAGGAGACAAGTCACCAGAGAGCCCTCTGTGTGCCGGGGGGCCTGGTGTAAGAATCGCAAGAGTGACCACACGCTACAGTGGGAGTTTTCCTGGCAGCCTGGGGTGGAGGAGGGGAGTGGGGGGGACCCAGGAGGCCCCGCCACTCCCAGCCTTTCCCCCAGTTGGCCACTCTCCCTTCCCTGCCCTGGCTCATTTAAACTCCTTGGCAGCACCAGGCCAGGGTCCCCTCCCGTGGCCCCAGCTCCATGGGACCCCGACTTCCTGCACCAGGGACTGGGAGGTAAGGAAGGGACGAAACAGCCTTCAGATGTTTGTGCCTCTGCCTGCCACCTGAGGGCTGGCGTGTGAAGCTGGGCTCCGGGGAGGAATGTTCTGGAAGTGGCAGACCGACTCCTTTTGTCTGGGTGAGCACACCGCAGATCTGAGGTTGCAGTCTCCCGAGGAAAAAAACAAGCCCGCAGCAGGAAGAGACGTGTGGGACCTGGTCGAGGAACCCCGGTGCTGACGAATTTTGGAAACTCGGAGTGAGAGATGGGGGCTTGACTGTACACCTGCTGCATACGTGGGGTGACCTGCTAGGGGCTTGTAGTCCAGGCTAGTCCTCAGCTGACTGGCTGGCCTTGAGAACTCACAGTAAGCCTGCTGCCTCAGCCTCCCAGCTGCTAGGATTATAGGCATGGTAGCCTGGCGTTTTTATTTTTCTCTTTCTTTCTTTCTTTCTTTCTTTCTTTCTTTTTTGAGACAGGATCTTGCTCGGTAGTTAAGGCTGATCCTGAACTCACTGGGTAGTTCAGGCTGGTGTTGACCTCATGGCAGTCCTCCTGCCTCAGCCTCCCAAGTGCTGAGATCACAGGTGTGGATCACTGTGCCCAGTTTATGTAGTGCTGGGAAATCAAACTCAGGGCCTTGTGCTTGCTAGGCAAGCACTGTAACCACTGTGCTATTCCTCTAGCCACCCTGGCTAACTTTTAAAAGGTGCTGGGGAATCAGCTCCAGGGCCTTGTCCAAGCTAGCCAAGCACTCTGGCCACTGAGCTGTACGCCCAGCTCCTTACCAGCCCTATTTTCCTGGGAATTGGGGGAGGAACACGGGATGAGATCTCACTAAGCAGCCCGGGCTGGGCTCCAATTTGTGATTCTCCTGCGTCAGCCTCCAAAATTACAGGTGTGCACCGCCATGTCTGGCTGCACTAAGGGCTTTTACCTGCAGTGGGTAAACTTCCTTGTACACTTGTGGGATGGGTGGGTTGTTGCCCCATTCTACAGACAGACTGGGGCTCAGAGAGGCAGGGCCTTCCTATCTGACGCTGCTGCAAATGGTGCTGGGTATGCCCTGGTCCTTCCCACCCCCACCCCCACTCCCCCGTACGGCCCGGACTTATTAGGGTAGATCCTGAGGCAGATCCCAGGGACGCTGCCGCATCTGGGGTCTGCAAAGGGTCTGAGGGGGAGCAGCTGCTTGGGTGTGGAGGGAGGGGACCCAGGCTGGGGCTCTGCGGGTGGCCCAGCTCTGGCCAGGGCCCAGCCCCGCTGTGCCTCCTGCTGGCTACTCTGAGGCCAGCTTTGGCAGATGGGCTCACCAGGCACATGACAGTCTGGAAAGGACCCCAAGGCCAGCATGGACCGTACTGTGCATCCACCTAAACCCTAGGGGCTTTGGGGGGACTGAAGAGACTGACTCTGTCTTAGTTACTTTTTCGTTGGTGTGACTCAATACCTGACACCCACAAACTAAGGAAAGGTTTATTTTAGTTCACAGTCTCGAAGATCACAGTCCATTCAGGGGTGGCCGGCAACAATTGAAGTACATGGCAGAGAGAGAGGTGGAGGCAGCTTCTCCGGACATCACAAACAGGAAGACAAACTGAAGCTAGCTGAGACTAGTCCCCGTCCTCCAGGAAGGCAGGTGCAGCTTATGTATCCTTTCAGGTCCCTGCCCAGTAACCAGTCCCTCCTGCATCCAGGTGTGGCCACTACACACCGTTAATCCTAACTTAACTGCAATCCACCCCTCCAGACCAGACCTCAAGCCACCAACATCACATGGTTCCATTAAAATACATGAGACTTTTGGGGGACACTCCAGATCCTAACCACAACAGACTCCCTTGAGGGGTGAACTGGGTCAGCAGGCCCAGGTCTTGTGTCGCTTGCTTCTTGCACAGGGGCCGTGTTTCCATTTTACCTGCGTGGAAACGGAGGCTCGGGGAGGTCACGTGACTTGCTTAAGGTTGCCCAGCCTGTAAGTGGCAGAACTGGGATTTGAACTTACATCTAACACCATCGCGTGCTCTTGTTCCAACTGTGCACTTAACTGGAAACCCAGGGGCTTCGGCGGATGCCTGGTTCTGCTTTTCTCACTGTGTGGCCTTAGCTGAGCTATTTGGCTTTGCCAGGCCTCAGTATAAAACATAATGACACTGTATTTTATTTCTTATGAAATTATCTGGCTCCCGTCTGCCTTGCTGGGATCTAACTGCCCGCAGGGCCTGGCCTCTGACACCCCACCCCGTGTCACACGGCAGTTGTCCTGTGTGCTCTTCTCAGCAGTGTTGGGAGGTGGGGGCCCAGCCCGGCACCCATTTTACAGATGGGGGAGCTGGTGCTGGAAACAGGGGTCCTCAACCCTTTTGGCACCCAGAATCTGTTTCTTGGGAGACAAGTTTCCCACAGGTGGGGGAGCGGGTGTCTTATTATTCACCACTGGGATGAAATACCCAACATCCACCATTTCAGGGAGGAAAGATTCATTTAGCCTGCAGTTTCAGAAGGTCCCACACGGTTTGTTCCGGGCAGCTGGTAGTGGTGGGAGCACATGGCAGAGGCTGGAGAGCTGCTCACCATCGCAGGCAAAGCCAAGTGAAGTCTGGACACACAGGCGAGACTAGAGCCGTCCCTGAAAAAAGCTGTAATATGTTTCTTGTTTCTTCCTTTAATTAATTCAAACTACTGGCTGTCTCCCCATACACATACCCAGCGTGGTCGCCTCTCCCTCCCTTCCTCACAAACAATAACTCAGACACACACCTGAAAGCTCTGCTCTGGGCAACTCCCAGTCTCAACAAGTTGACACAACCTTTTAGGTCAAGCCCCAACCATCCGGCCCTTCCAGCCAGACCCCACTTCCCAATAGCACACGGTTCCAAATATTGGAGGCTTTTGGGGGCACTCCTGATCCAAACCATAGCATTTGGCCCCTAGTCCCCTAATAACTCATGTCCACCTCCTCATGCAAAATACAGTTAGTCCTTTTCTAAGGAGTGGTGGCCAAAGGCATAGCAGTTCCAGCACTGCCAAAAAAAAAATTTTTTTAAAGTACAAGTCTGAAGTCTCCTCTGAGACTCAAAGCAAACTCTTTGCTGTGAGCTCCTGTAAACACTGCCCACATACAGTGGCACAGGGTAAGTATTCCCATTCCAAAAGGGAGGAACAGGAGGATAGAAAGCAACTGGACCAACACAAGGTCTAAACCCAGCAGGGCAACGACGAGACCCCGTAGCTCTGTGTCCAGCGCTTACCGTTAACTGAGGTGAGACATGAGCTCCAAGGGGCCTGGGTGGCCCCACCCTGGCCACACTGCCCCGGCTGCAGCCTCCATCTTCTCTCCTCAGGGCTGGCTCCTGTCACAGCCTGTGGCTTTCCTTGGCTGATGATCCATGGTTCTGGCATCTCCAAATTTCTGGGGTCTCCACTTAGGCTTCTACCTCACAGCGTCATGCACTGCCGTCCTGGGGCGCACTGCCTGGCCTCCAAGGCCTTGCTCTGGAATCTGGGCAGAAGCCTCCATGACCCCACAACTTTTGCGCTCTGCATGCCTAGGAAGCCAGCCCCCTGTGGATGATGTCAAGGTCTGCCACTGGCTGGGGCAGTGATCTGGCCCTCCTGGCTTTTGCCTGTAGCAGCCTCCAAGTGCCTGGATGGCTGGACTGCAGGCTGCTGGACTCTGGCAAATACTTCTCACTTTGGCCCTACAGTATGCCCCAGGTTATCTTGTCAGAGCAAGGTCTTTTGCTTTTGCATGCTTTCATCACTCAGGGGTGGGATCTTGATGATTACTGAAACACCCTCAAGGAATCCTTTTTACAGTCCTGATTCAAAGCACGTGGCTTCTTTTTAATGCTAACTTCTTCAGCACCCCTGTGCTCTCTGCCGCACCTTCACCGCACCTTCCAGCCTTGCAACACTGTAATCATTCACATCATGTTTCTCTGCCATGTTTCCTCCCTCCTCATTGCGGAGATGACTAAAAGCCACAGGCAGTACCCATATGGCAGCCTGAACATTGGGCTGATTTGAGATTTCCTCCAGCAGATTAAGCAGTCCACCACTCTTAGTCTCAGTTTCAGGCAGTCTCTGGACAAGGGCAAAGTGCCAATGCACTTTTTGCCAGAGTGTAGCACACATGTTTTCTAGACCAATTGCAAATAAAGTCCTCCTTCCCATCTGAAGCTTTTTGAGCCTGGCCTTCCTGATCCACACTTCTATAAGCATTCTGGTCTTCTGAGCGCCGACCAGAATCTCCCATCAAGCTTGGCTCAGAACACCCCAAGATCTCTCCAGCCAACATCCTCAAACCTTTCTTCCTGCCAACCAGTTGCAAAAGCTTCCAAACCACATGGTCAGGTAAAGTCATGGCAATGACCCCACTCCTCGTACCAGTTTCTGTCTTAGTTACTGATTTGTTGCTGGGACGAGATGCCTGACATCTACAATTTAAGGGAGGAAATGTATATTTAGCTCTCAGTTTCACAGGGTCTCAGACAGCCTGTTCATGGGCTGCTGGCAATGGTGGAAGCACATGGCAGAGGCTGGAGAGCTGCTCATCCACTGCAAGGCAGAAACCAAGTGAGGCAGGAGCCAAGTAATCTTCTGACTCAGGCAAGGCCAGAGCTTTCCCTGGAGGAAGCTATAACGATGTTTCTTCTTCCTTTACTTAGTTCAAGCTGTGGGTTGCCCCTCACCCCATTCCCACAACATCCAGGGTGGATGCCCCTCCTTCACTTCCTGGACCCCAATCAATAACACAAAACCTGAAAGCTCTGCCCTGCACAACCTCCAATCTCAAGTCAAATCCTTTCAGGCTAAGCCCCAAGCATCTCCCCCTTCCAGGTAGGCCCCACTTCCAACCAGCACATGGTTCCAAATACATGAGGCTTTTGGGGGACACTCCAGATCCAAATCATAGAAGAGATGAGGGGTGACATCACTGTGGTACCCTATCATCCCTTCAGCTCCACCCCAGATCACCAGGCATTAAATTCTCATAACACACAACCTTGATCCTCCGAATGCACTGTTCCCCGTAGTGTTCGTGCCCCTATAGAATCCAGTGCTGCTGATAATCTGACAGGAGGTGGAGCTCAGGTGGTGATGCAGGGGACGGGGGGGGGGGGGGGGTAGCTATAAATACAGCCTGGTGCTCACCTGCTGCTGAGCAGCCAAATTCTTAATGGGTCACAGGTTAGTACCAGCTTGTGACTCGGGGGTGGGGGCTGCATTTAAGCTGTCAGCACTGGCTGCAGGTAGGGCTGGCAGTAATCTGAACTCCAAAATAAAGCAAAGGTATCTTATTTGCAAAGTTCTATCCTTGCAGTTGAGGCTGATGACAGCCTCCAGGGCCCCACTGTCACCTGCCATGTCCTCCCTAACCCATGTCCTTTGCCCCCACCAGGACTGGACTCAGGCCACATCCGTGGCGCAGTCAACATGCCCTTCATGGACTTCCTGACTGAGGATGGCTTCGAGAAGAGCCCTGAGGAGCTGCGTGCCATGTTTCAGGCCAAGAAGGTGGACCTTGGCCAGCCCCTCATTGCCACGTGCCGCAAGGGTGTCACCGCCTGCCACATCGCCTTGGCTGCCTACCTCTGTGGGAAGCCAGACGTGGCTGTCTATGACGGCTCTTGGTCAGAGTGGTTCCGCCGGGCACCCCCAGAAACCCGTGTGTCCCAGGGGAAGAGTAGAAAGGCCTGAGCCAGCCTGTCATCTGTGCACTGTACCTTCTGCCACTTTAGTGACCCTGGCAAGACCTACAGCTGCTGGTTCGTAAGCAGAGGTTGACACATTTTTAGAATTGCTGTGAAAATCTTGCCTTTCCCCAACAACACTGGAATAAACTGTCTTTCTGAGTGAAGTGTCTGCCTGCCTCTCCCTAATTCCATCCTGGCTCCCTGCTTCCCTCTCATCACACTCCTTAGAGTTCACCAAGGGGATAAACTGCAGCCCCCGGCTGGGGAGGTCACCCTGAGGACCCCACCGGATCATTCTGTTTTGGTAGAGAAAGCCACTCATCACCCCGTGTCAGGTCATTCTGCCCCAGAGCACTCTGGGACATACCTGGAAGGTCAGGTGGGAAGGGGTACAGGAAGTCAGAGAGAAATGAAGCCAGGGCTGCTCTCCCCTGCTGGAGCCCAGCCTTCTGGGTAGGGGGAGCCTCCTGAGTGGGAGGAATTGGTGCCTTTAAAAGAAGTAGCACACACATGTTCCAGGGCAGAGGTCCCAACCCCCAGGCCGCAGACCTGAACCCTAGCCTGTTAGAAACTGGGTCTCCGGGATGAGGTGGTGCAAAGCTGTATTTGTTTTTACAGTTGCTTCTTGTTGCTTGTATCACTGCCTGAGCTTTGCCACCTGTCAAATCAGCAGGGGCATTAGGTTCTCACTGGAGCATGAACCCTACTGTGAACTGACGGCGCTTGCCAGGTATCTGGGTTGCACACTCCTTGTGAGGATCTATTTAATGCCGATGACCAGAGGCGGAGCTAAGGCGGGGATGCTGGTGCAAAACTGTCTTCCAGGAAACTGTTGCCAAAAGGTTGAGAGGTGAACTCAAGGGTGCAGTACTCAGAAGCAGGCAAAGGAGTGTGGTCTCTACCAGGGACCCCTTCCTGGCTCAGGATCAAGAAGGGAGGGGCTCAGGAAGCAGCCAGGGTCCCGGGAAAGGTCCGGGACCTGGTGGTGTGCCACGTGCATCAGGAAGCTACAGTAGGCGAAAGCTACCAACATGGCAGACAGGCCCACACGGCTGGATCTCGGGTGTACCAGAAGCAGGCTCATGAAACCCTCCTTTGGGGCTGCAGGATGAACTGGGGGCCCTGGTCTACTGGGAGATCCTGACTCTGTAGAGTCCAACCTTCTTGGGCTAGGACAGGGTCCTAGACGTCCAAAGCGAATGTCCATGATGAAGGGACCCGAGCGCCCAGCACAGCGCTGGGAGTAATTGCTCCAGGACTGCTGGAGAGGCTGGCGCGGGGCTGCGGGCCAGGCCTGGGGTCATCTGCAGTACAGGTGCCTAATCCCTCAGCAGCACGTGGCCCTTCTCATAACAGCTTTAGGTCCTGCCCTGGTCCCTCGCTGCGCCTTGAAGAGCCTCCCTGAGCAGAGGACTACAGAGTCCTTCTCCCATCTCATGCAGGGTCACATACGCTCAGGGAATATCAAGAGGCAATGTGGTGTGGCCAAGGGAGAAGAGGCCAGGCCAGGGGGGTGCGGGCAGGCCAGGGGGGTGCCAGAAGGGGCCAGTCCCGGCCGGGGGAGAAGCAAGCCCTGCAGATGCCTGGGAAAAGGAAGCTGCAACAGGAATTAGCCAGGACAAGGGCCAGAGGCCACTATGTTTGATGTGTTCAAGAAATGTAGAGGTGGGCCTGGTAGTACCCTCTGGGAGGCTGAGGCAGGGAGATCACGAGTTCGAGCCGAGCCTGGGCAGCTTAGTGACTAGCGAGACCTTGTCTCAAAATCAAAACTAAGCTGGGTTTATAGCTCAACATGAAGGCCCTGGGTTCAATCCCCAGTGCCACATACATGCATGTGAACACACATGTGCATGCATGCACGCACACCCACACACACACAGGGTAACAACAACAAAATCCCAAAACAAACAAGACACATGGGGACAGGAGCAAAACCAAGGACACCAGTGAGGTGTGCCTGTCACCCAGGCGGGTGATGGGGGCAATGGGGCCCAGGGCCA